>JAIUJO010003778.1:0-89651 GCA_023846275.1 Vanilla planifolia
GAAGAGCATAATAAAGCAGAAGAGAGTAGAGTAGAGTAGAGAAAAGTATTCAAACTAGAGTATAACAAAGAAGAGTAGAATAAAGAGATGTTAGGTTAGGCTAAGTTAGGCTAAACTAGGCTAGAGTAGAGTAGAGTATGGTAGAGTGGATCAAAGCTTGGTTAGGCTAGGCTGGGCTAGGCTAGAGTATAATAGAGTCGAGTAGAGTAGAGTAGAGCAAAGTAGAGCAAAGCAGAGCAAAGCAACATAGAGTATAGCATAATAGAGCAAAGTAGAGTAGAGCAAAGAAAAGCAAAGTAGAGCTAGGTTATACAAGGCTAAGATAGAGTAGTGTAGAATAGAAAATAATTGAATAAAGTAGAGTAGAGCTAGGTTTGGTTAAGTTAGGCTAGGCTAAGTTAGAGTATAATAGAGTAGAATGGAGTATATTAGAGTAGAGTAGAATAAAGTAGAGAAAAGTAGAGTAGAGCTATGTTAGGTTAGGCTAAGCTAGGCCAGGCTAGGGAAGGCTATGCTATGCTGGGGCAGAGTATAATAGAGTTGAGTAGAGTAGTGATAGTTTAGGCTAAGATGGTCTATGTAAGGATAAACATGGCTTAAGTAGAGTAAAGTGGAGTAGAGTAGAGTACAATAAAGCAAACTAGAGTAAAGTAAAGCAGAGTAGAGTAGAGTAGAGTAGAGTAGAGCAGGGCTGAGTAGAGTAGAGCATAGTAGAGCAGAGCTGAGTAGAGCTAAGCAATGTTAAGTTATGCTATGGTCGGTTAGAGTATAGTAGAGTAGAGCAAGGTTAAGCTAGGCTAGGTTAGAGTAGAATAGAGTAGAGTAGAGTAGAGTATAGTAGAGTAGAGTATAGGAGAGCTGAGGAGAGGAGAGGAGAAAAAGAGGAGAGTAGAGGAGAGGAGAGCAAATAAAAGTTGAGTAGAGAATAGCAGAGTAGAGTTAGGTTTGGTGAGGCTAAGCTAGGGTAGAGTAGAGAATAGTAGAGTAGAGTTAGGCTAGGTAGGCTAAGCTAAGTTAGGCTAAGCTAGAGTAGAGTAGTAAAGTCGATTACGCTTGAGTACTATAGAGCTAACTTAGGTTAGGCTAGGCTAGAGTAGAGTAGAGTAGAATAGAGTAGTGTAGAGTAGAGTGGAGTAGAGTATAGTGGAGTAGAGAAGAGCTTAGTAGAGTATAATAGAGTAGAGCAAAGTTGAGTTGAGCAAAGAAAAGTAGAATAGAGTAGAGTAGAGAAGAGTAGAGCTAAGTTAGACTAGGCTAAGTTAGAGCAAAGCAGAGTAGAGTAGAGCTGAGCTAGGTTAGGTTAGGTTAGGCTAGCCTAGCTTAGCCTAGAGTTGTAGAGTAGAGTAGAAAAGAGTAGAGTTAGGTTTGGGCTAGGCATGGTAAGTCTAGAGCATAGTAGAGTAGAGAAGAGTAAAGTAGAGTAGAGCAAAGTAGAGCAGAGCTATTCAGAGCAGAGTACAGTGGAGCTAAGTACGAAAGAGTAGAGAAGAGAAGAGAAAAGAAGAGCATAGCAAAGTATAATAAAGCAGAGTAGAGCTAAGCTTGGATAAGCTAATTTAATAGAGTAGAGTAGAGTAAAGTAGAGTAGAGTAAAGTAAGTATAATAGAGTAGAGTAGAGTAGAGTAAAACAGAGTAGAGCTAGGCTAAGCTTGGTAAGTTAGCTAGGTTTGAGTATAGTAGAGTAAAGTAGAGTAGTATAGAGGTAGGTTTGGCTAAGTTAAGCTGGGCTAGGCTTTGCAAGTCTAGGGTAGGCTAGGCTAGGATATAGTAGAGTTAGGTAGAGTAGAGTATAGTTGACAAGTGTAGAGTAGAGTAGAGTAGAGTTATGATAGGCATGGATAGAGTAGAGTAAAGTAGTGTAGAGAGAAGTAGAGTAGAGTAGAGTAGAGTAGAGAAGGATAGAGCAAAGGATAACAATGTAGAGTAGAGAAGAGTTGACCAGAATAGTGTTAAATAGGCTTGGCTAGGCTAAGTTGGGCTAAGTTAGGCTAGTCTAGGTAAGGCTATGTTAGAGCAGAGAGAGTAGAGTAGAGAAGAGTATAGTAGAGCAGAATAGAGTAGAGTAGATTAGAGCAGAGCTATGTTAAGCTAGGCTAGGATGGGCTATGGTAGGCTAGGCAAGATTAGGCTAAAATAAAGTAGAGTAGAGTAGAGTAGAATAGGGCTAAGTTAGGCTAAGCTATGCAAGGCTAGGCTAGAGTATAGAGTAGAGCAGAGTAGAGTAGAGGAGATAGAGTAGAGTAGAGTAGAGTAGAGTAGAGGAGATAGAGTAGAGTAGAGTAGAGCAAAGTTGACATGAGCAAAGCAGAGTAGGGTAGAGCATAGCACCATAGAGCTAAGCAAAGCTAGGTTAGGCTAGGCTAAGCTTGAGTAAAGGAGAGTATATTAAAGCATTATTTGGGAAAGTTAGGCTAGTTAGAGTAGATCATAGTATAGTATAGTATAGTATAGTAGAGCTAGGATAAGTTAAGCTAGGCTAGGCTTAACTAGAGTAGAGTAGAGTTAGGTTAGGTTAGGTTAAGCTAGGCCAGGTTAGAGTAGAGTAGGGTAGAGTAGATTACAATAGGGTAAAGCAGGGTAGAGTAGAGTAGAGTAGAGCCGACCAGAGTCGAGTGGAGGAGAGGACAGTAGACCATAGTAGAGCAAAGACAAGCAGAGCAGAGTAGTGAAGAGCAAAGCAGATTAGAGTAGAGCAGAGTAGAGTAGAGCAAAGAAGAGCTTGGTTAGGCTATGGTGGGCTAAAGTAGAGTAGAGTAGTGTAGAGCTAAGTTAGGTTAGGGAAGGTTAGGTTTTTCTAGGATATGCTAGGTTAGGCTAAGCTAGGCTAAAGTAATGTAGAGTAGAGTAGAGTATAAT
The DNA here is from genome assembly GCA_023846275.1 of Vanilla planifolia. Taxonomy (NCBI): domain Eukaryota; kingdom Viridiplantae; phylum Streptophyta; class Magnoliopsida; order Asparagales; family Orchidaceae; genus Vanilla; species Vanilla planifolia. Next base: position 2,858 of record JAIUJO010003778.1, read on the forward strand.
AGAGTAGAGTGGACTAGAGTAGGGTAGAGTAGAGAAGAGTAGAGTTGAGTGGAGTAGAGTAGAGTTGAGTAGAGAAGGGTAAAGTAGAGTAGATTTGTGCAGAGCTAGGTTTGGCTAGGCTAGGCTGGAGTATAATAGAGTAGAGTAGAGTAGAGTAGAGCAGAGCAAAGCAAAGTAAAGCAACTTAGATTAGAGTTGAGTAGAGTAGAGAAGATCATAATAAAGTAGAGTATAGTAGAGTAGTGGATAATAGAGTAGACTAGAGTAGACAAAAGTAGAGTTAGGTTTGGCTAAGTTAGGCTAGACTATGCTAGGCTAGGCTATGGTATAGTTGATTAGAATAGAGTAGAGTAGAGTAGACTAGAGCTTGGTTAAGTTAGGTTAGGCAAGGCTAAATTAGAGTATAATAGAATAAAGAAGAGCAGAGTAAACTAGAGTACAATAGAGCTAGGTTAAGTTAGGATAGACTAGGCTAGGCTAAGCTTGGCTAGGGTAGCTTAGGCTAGGCTAGAGTAGACTAGAGTAGAGTATAATAGGGTAGAGTAGAGTTGAGTAGAGTAGAGCTTGGTTTGGTTGAGGTAAGCTAGGCTAGGGATGGCTAGGCTAAGCTAAGGTAGAGTAGAGTAGAGTAGAGTTTAGTAGAGCAGAGTAGAGTGAAGTAGAGCTAGATTTGGCGAGGCTAAGTTAGGCTAGGTTAAGCTAGGGTAGAGCGAGTAGAGTAGAGTAAAGTAGAGCTGAGCTGAGTAATGTAATGTAGAGGAGAGTAGAGTAGATTAGAGTAGAGCAGAGTAGAGTAGAGCTAAGCTAGGCTAGTCTAAGCTAGGCGAGGCAAGGCTATAGTAGGCTAAGCTATAAGAAAATAGAGTAGAGTGGAGTAGAGTAGGACATGGTTAGGTTAGGCTAACCTAGGCTAAGCTTGAGTGTAGAGCAGAGTAGAGTAGAGTAATACAGAGTAGAGCATGGCAAAGAAGAGTAGAGAAGAGTAGAGTTAGGTTAGGTTAGGCTAGGCTAAGCAAGGCTATGCAAGGCTTGGTTACAATAGAGTAAAGTGGAGTAGAGTAGAGTAGAGTAGAGTAGAGCTTGGTTAGGCTATTTTAGGCTAGGTTAGATTGGAGTAGAGTAGAGTTGAGCATAGTAGAGTAGAGTAGAGTATAGTAAAGTATTGTTAGGTTAGCCTAAGCTAAGATAGGCTAAGATAGGTTAGGGTAGTTTAGGCTAGGCTATGTGAGAGTAGAGTAGAGTAAAGCAAGGTTAGGTTAATCTTTAGTAGAGTAGAGAAGAGTAGAGTAGAGTAGAGTAGAGTAGAGCAGAGCATAGTATAGTAAAGGAGAGGAGAGCAAAGTAGAGGAGAGCAAGGTAGAGTAGTATAGAACAAAAGAGGAGAGTAGAGCAATGTAGAGCACAACAAAGTAAACTAGAGTAAAGTAGAGCAGTGCAGAGCAAAACAAAGAAGAGTAGAGTGGAGCAGAGCTAGGTGAAGCTATGCTTACTAGGCTAGGCTAGACAAGAGTATAGTAGAGTGGAGAATAATATAGTAGAGCAAGGTTAGGCTAGAATTGGTTGGGGTAAGCTAGGATCGACAAGGCTAGAGTAGGCTAGAGTATGATAGAGTAGAGTATAATAGAGTAGAAAAGAGCTAGATTCAACTTGATTAGGCTAAAGTAGAGTAGAGTAGAGTAGAATAGAATAGAATAGAATAGCATAGAGTAGAGTAGACTAAGATGGATTGGAGTAGAATAGAGTAGAGTTGAGTAGAGCAGAGTAGAGTATAGTAGAGGAGATGAGAGGAGTGGAGAGGAGAGGAGTGGAGAGGAGAGTAGAGGAGAGTGGAGAAGAGAGGTTAGGAGAGGTGATGAGAGAAAAGTAGAGCCGAGTAGAGCATTGCAAAGCAAGAGGAGGAGAGCTGTGTAAAGTAGAGTAGAGTATAGCAAAGTAGAGCATAGCAGAGTAGAATAAAGTAGAGTGAGTGAAACAAAGTAGACCATAATAGAGCAGAGAACACCATGACAGAGTAGAGGAGAGCACAGTAGAGAAAAGAAAGTACAGTAGAGTAGAGTGGAGCAGAACAACATAGAGTAGAGTAGAGAGAAGCTAGGTTAAAGTAGGTTAGGAAAAGGCATAATAGTGAAGAGTAAGGTAAACTATAGTAGAGTAAAAAAGAGCAGAGTAGAGTCTAGCAAAGTATAGAAGAGTAGAGCATAATAGAGCAAAGTAGAGTTAGGTTAGGCTAGGTAAGGCTAAAGTAGAGTAAAGTAGAGTAGAATAGAGCAGAGTAAAATAAAATACAATAGAGCTAGGCTAGACTAATTTAAGTTAAAGTAGAGTAGAGTAGATTAAAGTAAAGTAGAGTAAAGCTAACTTAGGCTAGGCAAGGCTAGGCTATGCTAGGCTAGTCTAGGTTAGGCAATGTTATAGTAGATTAGATTAGAGAAGAGTATAGTAGAGTAGAGTAGAGCTAGGTTAGGCTAGGCTAGGCAAGGGTAAACTAGGCTAGAGTAGATTTGAGTAGAGTAGAGCAGAGTAGAGCAGAGAAGAATAGAACAAAGCAGAGCAGAGCAAAGAGAAAAATAGAGTAGAGTAGTGTAGAGTAGAGTTAGGTTAGTCTAGGCTAGGCTAATGTAGGATAGGCTTGGCTAGAGTAGAGTTGAGATGAGTAGAATGGAACTAGGTTAGGTTAGGTTAGGCCAGGAAACATTCAAGTAGAGTAGAGTACAGTATAGTAGATTAGAGTAGAGTAGAGTAGTGTAAAGTGTAATAGAGCTAGGTTAGGTTAGGCAAGGCTAGGCTAGCTATAATAGGGTAGGCAATGTTGGAGTGGAGTAGAGTGGAGTAGAGTATAGTAGAGTAAAGCAAGGTTAGTCTAGGCTAGGCAAAGCAAAACAAGGCAACAGTAGAGTAAAGTGGTGTAAAGGAGATCTTAGTTATGCTAGGTTAGGCTAGGCTAGATTAGAGTAGAGTTGAGTAGAGTAAAGTAGAGTAGAGAAAGGTTATGCTAGGCCAGGCTAAGCTAGGCTAGGTTAGGCTAAGCAAGGCTAAAGCATAATAGTTTAGAGTGGAGAAGAGTATAGTAGAGTAGAGGAGAAAAGTGGAGAGTAAAGCAGAGTAGAGTAGAGAAGAATAGAGCAGGGCAGAGTAGAGGAGATCACAAGTAGAGTAGAGCAAACCATAAAAGAGCATAACAAAGCAGAGTAGAGCTATGTTAGGCTAGACTAGGCTAGGCTTGGGTAGAGTAGAGTACAATAAAGTAGAGAAGAGTAGAGTGAAGTAGACTAGAGCTTGGTTTGGCTTGGCTAGGTTAGCTTAGGTTAAAGAAGAGTAGCGTTGAGATGGGTAGAGTAGAGTAGAGTAAAGTAGAGTAGACTAGAGTAGAGCTAGGTTAGGCTAGGATTGGCTAAGCTTTGGTAGGGTAGGCTAAGCTAGAGCAGAGAAGAGTAGAGTAGAGTAGAGTAGTGTTAGGTTTGGTAAGCTAAGTGAGCATAGGCTAGGTTAAGCTAGGTTAAGCTATAGTAGAGTACAGTACAATAGAGTAAAGTAGAGTAGAATAAAAAATAGTAGAGTAGAGTAGAGTAGAGTAGAGCTGTTTAAAGTAAAACAAAAAAGAGAGGGAAAAGTAGAGCCAAATAGAGCAGAGTAGAGTCGAGTAGAGCAGAGAATAGTAGAGTAGAGCTAGGTTATGCTAGGCTAAAAAAGAGTAGGGTAGAGTAGAGTAAAGCTAGGTTGGGCTAGGCTATGCTAGGTTAGGCATTGATTGGCTAGGCCAGAGTGGAGTAGAGTAGAGCAAAGTAGTGTAGAGTAGAGTAGAGAAAAGCAGAGCAAAGCATAGTAGAGTAGAGCAAAGATGAGTAGAACAGAGCAGAGTAAAGCAAAATAGTTTAGAGTAGAGAAAAGTAGAGCAATGCAATGTCGAGCAAAGTAGAGACGAGTAGAGTAGAGTAGAGTAGAGTAGAGCTACGTTATGCTCGGCTAGTGAGGCTAGGCTAGAGTAGGGTAGAGTAAAGCTTGGTTTGTGTAAGTTAGGCTAGGCTAGGTTAAAGTTTAGTAGGGTAGGGTAGAGTATGGTAGAGTATAGTAGAGTAGAGTAGGGCTAGGTTGAGCTAGGCTTGGTTAAGCTAGACTAAGCTACCTAGAGTAATGTAAAGTAGAGTAGAGTATAGTAGAGTTTAGTTGAGTCAGGTACAATTGAGTAGAGTAGAGTTGAGTAGAGTAGAGTTGAGTAGAGTAAAGCTATGTTGGGCTAGGCTAGAGTACAATAGAGGTGTGTATAGTAGAGTAAAGTAGCATTGAGCTTAGTAGAGTAGAGTAGAGTAAAGATAGGCAAAGCAGAGTAGAGAAATGTAGAGTAGAAAAAAGTAGAGTAGAGTAGCATAGAGTAGAGTAGAGCTACATTAGGTTAGGCTAAGCTAAGCTAGAGTAGAGTAGTGTAAGGGTTGGTTAGGCTAGTTAGGCTAGGCTAGGTTAGAGTAGAGTAGAGTAAAGTATAGTAGCATAGAGTACAGTAAAGTAGAACTATGTTGGGATAGGCTAAGCTAGGTTAGGCTATAGTAGGCTAGGCTAGGCAAGGATAGAGTGTAGTAGAGTTGAGTAGAGTAGAGTAGAGTAGAGTAAAGTAGAGTAGAGTAGAGTGGAGTAGAGTAGAGCTTGGTTAGGTTAGGCTAAGCTAGAGTATAGTACGATAGAGTAGCACAGAGTGGAGCAAAGAAGAGCAAGTAGAGCAAAGAAGGATAGAGTTGAGAAGAGTAGAATAAAGATGAGAGGAGTAGAGCAGAGTAGAGCAGAGTAGAGTAGAGTAGAGTAGAGTAGAGCAGAGTAAAGTAGAGCTAGAGTATAGTATAGTATAGAAGGGTAGAGTAGAATAGAGTAGAGTGCAGTAGAGTAAAGTATGGTATAGTAGAGTGGAGTAGAGTAGAGTAGAGCTAAGTTAGGCTAGGCTAAGCAAGACTAAGCTAGCTACAATAGAGTATTATATAGTAGAGTAAAGTAAAGTATAGTTGAGTTGAGGAGAGCAAAGCAGAATAGACCTAAGTAGAGTAGAGTAGAGTAGGAAAGAGAAAAGTAGAGCAAAATAGACCGAGTTGAATAGAGTAGAGTAGAGCACAGTAGGGTAGGGTAGAGCTGACTAGAGCAGAGTAGGGAAAATCTAGGTCAGGCTAGTAAGTCTAGGCTAGGTTAGGGTAGGTTAGAGTAAAGTAGAGTAGAGTAGAGTAGAGTAGAGTAGAGAAAGGTAAAGTAGAGTATAGTAGAGTAGAGTAAAGCAAGGTTAGGCTAAATTAGGCTACATTAAATAAGGCTAGAGTAGAGTAGGGTAGAGTAGAGCAGAGTAGAGCAAAATAGAGAAGAGGAGAGTAGAGTAGAAAAGAGAAGAGCTGAGTAGAGCATATTAGAGTAGAGTAGAGCAGAGTAAAGTAGAGCAGAGAAAACTAAAGCAGGGTAGACCAAGATGGAATAGAGCAGTGTAGAGTAGGGTAGAGTTATGTTTGGGTAGGCTAGAGTAGATTAGAGTATAGCTAAGTTATGCTAGGCTTGGTTAGAGTAGAGTAAAGTAGAGTAGAGCAGAGTATAGTAGAGTAGAGTTATGTTAGGCTAGGTAAGGCAAGGCTAGGCATGTCAAGGTTAGGCTAGGCTAAGCTATACTAGAGTAGAGTAAAGTAGAGCAACGCTAGGCTAGGCTAGGCTAAAGTACATAAGAATATAGTAGAGTAGAGTAGAGTATAAAGAATAGAGTAGAGTAGAGCTGAGCATTACTAAGTTGAGTAGAGCATAGTAGAGTAGGCTAGAGCAGATATGAGCGGAGCAATGTTAGGCTAAGCAAGGCTAGGTTAGGCTACACAATGCAAGGCTAGGCTAGGTTAAAGTAGAGCATAGTAGAGTAGAGTAGAGTAGATAAGAGTAAAGTATAGTAGAATAGAGTGGAGTATAGTAGAGTAGAGCAAGGTTATGCTAGGATAGGCTAGACTACGATTGGTTAGTCTTAGCTAGGCTAGAGTAAAGTAGAGTGTAGCAGAGTAGAGTAGATCTTGGTTAGGCTAGGCTAGACTAAGCTAGAGTAGAGTAGAGTAGAGTAGAGTAGAGAAGAGTAGGGTAGGGTAGAGCAAAGCAAAGTAGAGTAAAGTAGAGCAGAGTAAAGAAGAGTAGAGCAGACTAGAGTAAAGTAGAGCAAAGTAGAGAAGAGCAGAGCAGAATAGAGTAGAGGAGAGTGGAATAGAATAAAGCAAAGGAGAGTAAGGTAGAGTAGAGTAGAGCTAAGTTAGGCTATGCTAGGCTAAACAAGGCTTGGCTAGGTTTGGGTAGAGCAGAGTAGAGTAGAGTATAGTATAGTATACTAGAGTAGAGTCAAGTTGAGTAGAGCAAGGTTAAGCTAGGCAAGGCAAGCCTAGGCTAGGTTAGGTTAGGATAGGCTAGAGCAAAGTAGAGTAGAATAGATTAGAGTAAAGTAGAGCAGAGTGGAGTGGAGTAGAGCAGAGTAGAGTAGTGCAAAGTAGAACAATGCAGCATAGATCAAGGCAGAGTATAACAGAGTAGAGCAAAGTAGAGTAGGTAACATACGGTAGGGCAGAGTATAGTAAAGTAGAGTATAGCTATGTTAGTAAAGGTAGGCAAGATTAGGTTAGCATAGAGCAGAGTAAAGTAGAGCTAAGTTAGGCTAGGTTAGAGCAGAGTAGAGTAGAGTGGAGTAGAATAGACTAGGGTGGAGTAGAGTAGAGTAGAGTATTATGGAGTAGAGTTAGGTTAGGCTGGGCTAGGATAAGGTATGCTGGAGTAGAGTAGAGTAAAGCATGGTTAGGCTAAGCTAGGCTATGTTAGATAAGGCTAGAGTAGAGTAGAGCAGAGTAGAGCAAAATAGAGAAGAGTAGAGTAGAGTAGAATAGAGAAGAGCTCAGTAGAGCATATTAAAGTAGAGTATAGCAGAGTGGAGTAGAGCAGAGAAAACTAGATTAGGGTAGACCAAAGATAGAATAGAGTAGTATAGAGTAGGTGGAGCTATGTCAGGGGTAGGCTCAACGAAGTTAGGCTAAAGTAGAGTAGAGTACAACTAAGTTATGCTAGGCTAGGTTAGAGTAGAGTAGAGTAGAGTAGAGTAGAGCTATGTTTGACTAGGTAAGGCAAGGCTAAGAATGTCAAGGTTAGGCTAGGCTAAGCTAGAGTAAAGTAAAGTAGAGCAATGTTAGGCTAGGCTAGGCTAAAGTACAAAAGAGTAGAGTAGAGTATAACAGAATATAATAGAGCAGAGCAAAGCATTACTTAGAGTAGAGCAAAGTAAAGTATAGCAAAGTAGATTAGGCCAGACCAGAGTAGAGTAGAGCAATGTTAAAATAGAGCATAGTAGAGTAGAGTAGACTAAAGTAGACTAGAGTAAAGTATACTATAATAGAGTGGAGTATAGTAGAGTAGAGCAAGGTTGTGCTAGGATTGGCAAGGCTAGGGTAGGTTAGGCTATGCTAGGCTAGAGTAAAGTAGAGTGTAGTAGAGTAGAGTAGATTTTGGTTAGGCTAGGCTAGGCTAAGCTGGAGTAGAGTAGAGTAAAGTAGAGTAGAGTAGAGAAGAGTAGCATAGAGTTGAGCAAAGCAGAGTAGAGTAGAGCAAAGAAGAGTAGAGTAGAGTAGAGCAAAGTAGAGCAAAGTAGAGAAGAGCAGAGTAGAATGGAGTAGAGGAGATTGGAACATAATAGAGCAAAGTAAGGTAGGGAAGAGCAAGGTGGAGTAAAGCTAAGTTAGGCTAAGCTAGGCTAAGTAAGGCTAGGCTTGCTAGGTTAGGGTAGAGCAGAGTAGAGTAGAGTAAAGTAGAGTAGATTAGAATATATTAGAGTAGAGTATAATATTGTATAGTATAGTAGAGTTAAGTTGAGTAGAGCTAGGCTAGGCTAGGTTAAGTTAGGATAGACTAAAGCAGAGTAAAGTAGTGTAGATTAAAGTAATGTAAAGTAGAGCTGAATAGAGTAGAGCAAAGAAGAAAAGGGCAGCATAGAGAAAGATAGAGTATAATAGAGTAGAGCAAAGCAGAGTAGGGTAACGTACAACAGAGCTGAGTATAATAGAGTAGAGTAGAGCTAGATTAGGCTAGGGTAGGCTAGATTAGGTTAGCATAAAGTAGAGTAAAGTTGAGCTAGGCTAGTGTTGGTTTGGCTAGGTTAGAGTGAAGTAGAGTAGATTAGAGTGGAGAATAGTAGAGTAGGGTGGAGTAGAGTAGAGTAGAGTAGAGTAGAGTATTGTGGATTAGAGCTAGGTTAGGCTAGAGTAAGGTAGAGTATAGTAGAGTAATGCACAGCAAGGCTAGGCTATGTTAGAGTATAGTAGAGCATAATAGATCAAAATAGAGTTGAGCAGATTAGAGTAGACCAAAATAGAGAATAGCATTATAGAGCAAAGTTAAGAAGAGCTAGGTTAAGCTAAGCTAGGCTAGAATAGATCTATGTTAGGTTAAGCTAGGCTAAGAAGGTTGAAGTAGAGTAGAGTAGAGTTTAGTTAGGCAAGGTTTGGCTAGGGTAGGCTTGGTTAAGCTAGAGTATAGTAATAAAAATAGAGTAGAGTAGAGTGAGTTTAGGCTAGGAAAGGCTTGGCTAGTGTAGAGTAAAGTAGAGTAGAGTAGAGTGGTGCTAGATTAGGCTAGGCTAGGATATGATAGAGTTGAGTAAAGTAGAGTAAAGTAGATTATAGTAGAGTAGAGTAGAATAGAGTACAGCATAGTCGAGTAGAGCTAGGTTAGGCTAGGGAAGGCTAGGCTTGAGTAGAGTAGAGTAGAATAGAGTATAGTAGAGTATAATAAAGTATAGTAGAGTAAAGCTAGGTCAGGCTAGGCCTAGGTAGGCTAACCAAGGCTAGGTTAAAGTGGCATAGAGCAGAGTATAATAGAGCTTGGTTAGGCTAAAATATTCAAGTCTATAATGGCAAAGAGTAGAGTAGTGTAGAGCAAAGCAGAGTAGAGAAAAGTATAGCAGAGTAAAGCTATGTTAGGCCAGGCAAGTCTTAGTAAAACTAGGTTAAGCTAAAGTAAAGCAGAATAGAGTAGAGAAGTGTAAAGAAGAATAAAGGAGGGTAGAGTATAGTAGAGCTAAGTTAGGCTAAGCTAGCTAGGCTAAGTTAGAGTAAAGTAGAGTAGAGTATAGTAGAATAGAGTAGAATAGAGTAGAGTAAAGTATAACTAGGTTAAGCTAGGCTAGGCTACACTAAAGCATAGTAAAGTAGAGGTAGGTAAAGCTAGACTAGGGTTAACAACCTGAAAGGAGAGTAAAGTATAGTAAAGTAAAGTAGAGCACAAAAGAGCAAAGTAAAGCTAGGTTAGGTTAAGCTAGGCAAGGCTTGGTTAAGCTAGGCTAGATTAGAGTAGAGTAGAGTAGAAATTGATAGGATAGGCTATGTTAGGCTCAGTTAGAGTTGAGTAGAGTAGAGTAGACTTTAGTAGAGTAGAGTAGAAGAGAGTAGAGTAGAGGAGAGTAGAGTAGAGAAGAGTATAATAAAGTAGAGTACAGTGCAGTATAGTAGAGTATATCAGAGTATAATAGAGTAGAGTAGAGTAGAGCTAAGTTAGGGTAGGTTAAGCTAGGTTAGGCTGGTGTAGGCAAGGTTAGGTTAGGCTAGGCTACAGTAGAGTAGAGTAAAGTAGAGTAGAGATGAGAAGAGTAGTGTAGAGTGGAGTAGAGTATATTATAGTAGAGCTAGGTTTGGCTAGGCTAGGCTAGGTTAGGCTAGGTGAGGCTTTAGTAGAGTAGAGTAGAGTACAGCTAGGTTAGGTTAGGCCAGGCTTGGTTTAGATAGAGTAGTACGGAGTAGAGTAGAGAAGAGTAGAGTCGAGTGGAGTAGATTAGAGTAGAGCTGAGTAAAGTACAGTAGAGTAGAGCTAGGTTAGGCTAGGCTAGAGTCGAATAGAGTAGAGTAGAGTAGAGTCGAGCATAGCTAAGCAAACAGAGTAGATCATTGAAGAGTAGAGTAGAGTAGAGCAGAGCAGAGCAGAGAAGAGTAGAGTAAAGTAGAGTAGAGTAGAGTAAAGCATAGCATAGCAGAGTAGGGCAGAGTAGAGTAGTAGAAAGATGAGCAGAATATAGTAGAGTAGAGCAAAGTATTGTAGAGTAGAGTAGAGTAGAGCAGAGCATAACAAAGCAGAGCAGAGTAAAGAAGAGCTAGGTTAAGTTAGGTTAGGCTGGGTTAGAGTAGCAAAGAGTAGAGTAGAGTAGAGTAGAGTAGAGTATAGTAGAGTTAGGTTAGGCTTGGCTAGGTTAGAGTAGAGTAGAGTAGAGCTAGGTTAGGTTAGGCCAGGCTACAGCACAGTAGAGTAGAGTAGAGAAGTGAAGAGCAGAGTAGAGTGGTGCAGAGAATAATAAAGCAGAGTAGGGCAGAGCTAAGTTAGGTTAGGCTAGGCTGGGCTAAACAAGGTTAGGTCAGAGTAAAGAAGAGAAGATTAGAATAGTATAATGTAGACATAGGTTAGGTTAGGCTAGGCTATGCTAATTTAGAGTAGAGTAAAGTAGACTAGCATAGAGTATAGTAAAGTAGAGTAGAGTATATTTGAGTATAGTTGAGTCTAGTAAAGAAAAGTAGGGCAAGGTTAGGCTTGGCTAGCCTAGGCTGGGTTAGGCTAGGCTAGCCTTTGGTAGAATATAATAAAGTATGTTATGTAGAGTAGAGTAGAGAAAAGCATAATGAAGTAGAGATAGACGAAGCTAGGTAAGGTTCTACCAGGCTAAAGTGGGCTAGAGTAGGGTTGAGTAGGGTAAAGTAAAGTAGAGTAGTGTAGAAGAAAGTAGAGTAGAGCATATAAGAGAATAGTAGAGTTAGGTTATGCTAAGCTAGCATAGGCTAAGCTAGTTACAGCAGAGTATAATGGATTGAAGAGGAGTGGAGTGGAGTGTAGTGGAGTGGAGTCTTGTTAGGTCGAGTGGAGTTGAGTCGATTGGAGTCGAGCAGAGTGGATTCAAGAGGAGTCGAGTGGAGTGGAGTCAAGTTGAGTGGTGTCAAGTTGAGTCGAGTCGAGTGGAGTCGAGCAGAGTAGAGTACAGAAGAATTGAGTAGAGTAGAGCTAGGTTAGGGGAGGCTAGGCTAGAGTATAATAGAGTACAATATAGTAGAGTAGAGCAGAGTAGATTTTAGTAGATTTGAGTATAGCAAAGAAGAGTAGAGGTAGGTTAAGCTTTGTTAGGCTAAGCTAGGTGAGGCTAGGTCAAGTTAGGCTAGGTTAGATTAGAGTACATTAGAGTAGAGTAGAGTAAAGTAGAGTAGAGTAGAGTAGAGCATAGCAAAGAAGAGCAGAGTACATTAAATCATAATAGAATAGAGCAAAGTAGAACAGAGCTGAATAGAGTAGAGAAGAATAGATTAAAGTAGAGTAGAGCATAGTAGAGTAGAGTAGAGTAGAGCAGGTTAAGGTAGAGTAGAGCTAAGTTACACTAGGCTAGGCTAGAATAGAGTAGAGTAAGGCTAAGTTAGGTTATGCTATGCTAGGCCCAACTAGAGTAGAGTAAAGTACAATAGAGTTGAGAAAAGTAGAGAAATGTAGAGCCAAGGAGAGCTAGGTTAGGCTAAGCTAGGCTTGAGCAGAGTAGAGTCTAGCTAAGTTTAGCTAGGTTAACTTAGGCTCAATTAGAGTAGAGTAGAGTGGAGTATACCAAAGTATAGTAGAGTCAAAAAGAGTAGAGCTAGCTTAGGTTAGGCTAAGTTAGGCTTAGGTAGGATAGGTTAGTTTGGGCTAAACCAGGCTAGAGTAGAGCAGAGTAGAGTAGTGGAGAGTAAAGTAGAGTCTAGCTTGGTTAGGCTAGGCTAGGCTAGAGTAGAGTAGAGTAGAGTAGAGAAGAGAAGAGTAGAGTAGAGCAAAGTAGAGTAGAGCTATGTTAGGCTAAGCTAAGCTAGGTTAGATTATAGTAGGGTGGAGTTGAGTTGAGTATAGTAGAGTATAGTTAAGTAGAGTAGAACAGATCTAGGTGAAGTAAGGCTAGGATAGACTATGTTATAGAGTGCAGTAGAGCTAGGCTAGGCTAGAGTAGAGTAGAGTAGAGCAAAGTAGAGAAGAGCAAAGATAAGTAGAGTAGAGAAAAACAGAGTAAAGTAGAGCAGAGTAGAGAAAAGTTGAGTAGAGCTAGGTTAGGCAAAGCTAAGCTGGGCTAGGGTAGGCTACGCCTGAGTAGAGTAGAATAGAGTTGAGTATAATAGAGTAAAGTAGTGTAGAGCTAGGTTAAGCTAGGCTAGGCTAGGCCAGGGTGGGGCAGAGTAAGTTAGTCTAAGCAATGCTCGAGTAGAGTGGAGTAGAGTAAAGTAGGGTAGAGAAGAGCAGAGTAGAGTAGAATAGAGGAAGGTTAGGCTAGGCTAGAGTAGAGTGGAGTAGAGTAAAGCAAAGTAAGCAGAGTAGAGCTTAGTAGAGTAGAGTAAAGCATAATATAGCAAAGAAGAGTATAGTAAAGCTAAGCTAAGCTAGACTAGGCTAGAGTAGAGTTGAGTAGAGTAGAGGTAGGTTAGGCTAGCTCAGGCTAGGCTAGCCTAAGTTAAAGTAGAATAGAGTTGAGTAAAGTAGAGCAGAGCAAAGCAGAGCAATTCAGAGAAGAGTAGAATACAGTAGAGCAGAGTCAAATAAAGCTTAGTAGAGATTAGTAAAGGAAAGTAGAGCAAGGTTAGGATAAGCTAGGTTAGGCAAGGTTAGGCTGGGCTAGGTTAGAGTAGAGTTGAGCAAAGTAGAGTAGACTAGAGTATAGTAGAGTATAGGTTACACTAAGAAAGGATAACGTACAGTAGAGTAGAGTTCAGTTAGGCAAAGCAAGGCTAGGATTGGCTGGCTAGAGTAGAGTAGTGTAGAATAAAGTATAATAGAGTAGAGAAGAGTAGAGTTGGTTAAGCTAGGTTATGATAGGCCAAGAGAGGCTAGGCTAGGTTAGGCAAGGCTAAAGTAGAGTATAGTAGAGCAGAGTAGAGTATAGTAGAGCAGATTACAGTAGAGTCGAGAAGAGTAGAGCATAGTAGCGAAGAGCTAAATAGAGCAAAGTAGAGTAGAGAGAAGTACATAAGAGTGGAGTAGAGTAGAGTAGAACAGAGTAGAGAAAAGCAGTATAAAGTAAAATAGAGTAGAGCTAGGAAGAATGGAGGTGAGCTTGGTTAAGCTAGGCTTGGCTAGGATAGAGTAGAATAGAGTTGTTTAGAGTAGAGTTGAGTAGAGCTAGGTTAGGCTCGGCTAGCATAAGCTAGAGTAAAGTATTGTAGAGTAAAGCTAGATTAGGCTAGGCTAGGCTAGGCCAAGCAAGAGTAGAGTAGAGCAGAGCTAGGTTAGGCAAGATTATGCTAGGCTAGAGTAGACTAGAATTGAGCATAGTGAAGTCGATTATAGTAGAGTAGAGTAGAATAGAGGATAGTAGAGGAGATTAAAGGCATGGCTAGAGTATTGTTAAGTGTAGTAGTGTAGAGAAAAATTGATTAGAGTGGAGTATAACAAATTAGAGTGGAGTAGTACTTGGCTAAGTTAGGCTAGAGCAAAGTTAGAGTAAAGTAGAGTAGAGTTGTGTAGAGTAAAATATAGTAGAGTAGAGTAGAGTAGGTTAAGTTAGGTTAGGCCAAGCTAGATAGGGTTAGGTTAGGCTAGGTTAGAGTTGAGTAGAGCTTGGTTAGGTTTGGTTAGGCTAAGCTAGGCTATGCTAGGTTAGAGTAGAGTACAATAGAGCAGAGCATAGTAGAAAAGAGTAGAGTAGAGTAGAGCTAGATTAAGTGAGGCTAGGCTAGGCTAGAGTTGAGTTGAGTAGAATTGAGTAAGGTACAGCTAGGTTAACCTAGGTTAAGCTAGGCTAGGTCATAATGGAGTTGTGTAGAATGGAGTAGGGTAGAGTATAGTAGAGTATAACAGAGTATAGTAGAGTAGAGTAGAGAAGAGTACAGTAGAGTAGAGCAGAGTATGACTAGGTTAGGTTAGGTTCAACATGGCTAGGATAGAGTAGAGTAAAGTAGAGTAGAGTTGGGCAGAGCAATATAAAGCAGAGTAGAGTAGAGCAAAGTAGAGCAAAGAAGAGTAAAGTAGAATAGAGAAGAGAAGAGTAAAGTAGACCAATGTTAGGCTAAGTTGGGCTAGCAAGCTTAGGTTAGGCTAGGCTAAACTAAAGTTAGGCTAGGCTAGAGTAGAGTAGAGTAGACTAAAGCTAGGTTAGGTTAGGCTAAGCTAAGTTAGAGTAGAGTAGAATAGAAAAGAGTAGAGTAAAGTAGAGTAGAGTAGAGTAGAGCTAGGTTAGGTTTGGTTAGAATAGAGTAGAGTAGAGTGGAGTAGAGTAGAGTAGAGTATAGTAGAGTAGAGTGGAGTAGAGTACAACAAGCTTAGGCAAGCCTCAGCTAGGCTTGGCTCGCATTGACTCGGCTAGGCAAGAGTACTATAAAATGAAGTAGAGTAAAGCAGTCCAACTAGACTAACATAAGCTAGAAAAGAGCAGGATAGACAGAGTACAATAGAGTAGAGAAGAGCAGAGTACAGTAGAGAATAGCAATGTAGAGTTGAGCAGAGCAGAATAGAGCAAAGCAGAGATGTCCAGAGTAGAACATAGCAGAGTAGAGTAGAGTCGAGCACAGTGAAGCAGAGGGGAGTATAGCTGGGTTAGGCTAAGATAGGCTAGGTTATAGTAAAGTGGAGTAGAGTAGAGTAGAATAGAGCTAGGTTACATTTGGCTAGACTATGCTAGGCTTGGCCAATGTACAGTATTGTTAGGTACAACAGAGCAGAGTAGAGTAGAGGAGAGTAGAGCAAAGCAAAATAAAATAAAATAGAGCTAAGTTAGGCTAGAGTAGGTTAGGTTAAGCTAGGCATGACAAGGTTTGGCTAAGCTAGAGTAGAGTAGAGTAGAGTTATGTTTAGTAAGGCTAGGCTAGGCCAGAGTAGAGCAAGGTAGAGTAGAGTAGCATAGAGCAGAGAAGAGTAAAGCAAAGCATAGCAGAGAAGAGTAGAGTAGAGAAGAGTAGAGCAGAGTAGAGTAAAGCAAAGTAAAGTAGAGTAGAGTAGAGCTAGGTAAGGTTAAGCTAGGCTGGAGCAGGGTAGAGTATAGTAGAGTAATGTGGAAGTTTGTTAGGCAAGGTTAGGGAAGGCTAAGCTAACCTATGTCAGAGTAGAGTTGAGTAGAGTGGGGTGTAATAGAACAGAGTAGAGTAGTGTAGAGTAGAGTAGAGTAGAGCATAGTAGAGTAGAGTAGACCAAAGTAGAAAGAGCTCGATTAGGTTTGGCTAGGTTATAGTAGTTTAGAGTAGAGCTAAGTAAGGCTAGCTTAGGATAGACTTGGTTAGAGTAGAGTAGAGTAGAATAGAGCTGGGCTAGGTTAGGTTAGGCTAGGCTATGCTAGGTAATTTAAGGCTAAGCTAGGTTAGGTTAGGCTAGAGTAGAGAAGTAGAGTAGATTATAGTATAGTAGAGTAGAGCTAGTTTAAGCTAGGTTGGGTTAGGCTAAGCTAGACTAGAGTAGAGTAGGGTAGGATAGTGTAGAGTTGAGTAGAGCATAATAGAGTAGAGTTGGATAGAGTAGAGCAAAGCAGAGTAGAGTAGAGTAGGAAAAAGAAGAGCAGAGAAAAGTTGAGTAGAGCATAGCAAAGCTGTATAAAGTAGAGCAAAGTAGTGTAGGTTGCAGGAGATAAGAGTAGAGAATAGAACATAGGGTAGAGTAGAATGGAGAAGAGTAGAGTAGAGCAGAGCTAGGTTAAGCTATGCTAGGCTAGGCTAGAATAGAGTAGAGTTGTGTAGAGTAGAGCAGAGTAGGGTAGAGTAGAGCTAGGTTAGGCTAGGCTAAGGTTGGCTAGGTTAGAGTAGAGTAGATTAGAGTAGAGTAAAGCTATGTATAGTAGAGTAGAGTATAATGGAGTAGAGAAGAGTAGACTTGAGTATTACAGAGTTAGGTTTGGTTAAGCAAGGCTAGACAAGGCTAAGAAATCCTAAACTAGAGTAGAGAAGAGTAGAGTAGTAGAGAGAAGAGCAATGAAGAGATTAATAAAGAAGAGCAGAGTAGAGTAGAGTAGAGCAAAACTGAGTAATGTTAAGCTAAGCTAGGCTAGCGAGGCTCGGTTATGCAAGGCTAGGTTAGGCTAAGCTATGTCAGAGCATAGTAGAGAAGAGCAGAGGAGAGTAGAGTTTAGTAAAGTAGAGCTAGGGTAGGCTAGGCTAAGTGAGGTTAGGCTAGGGTAGGGTAAGCTAGGGTTGAGTTGAGTAGAGATAGGTTAGGCTAGGTTAAGCTAAGCTAG
Organism: Vanilla planifolia; assembly: GCA_023846275.1. Lineage (NCBI taxonomy): Eukaryota > Viridiplantae > Streptophyta > Magnoliopsida > Asparagales > Orchidaceae > Vanilla > Vanilla planifolia. Next base: position 19,023 of record JAIUJO010003778.1, read on the forward strand.
GCAATAGTATAGAGTAGAGCAGAGCTGAGAAGACTAGAGTAGTGTAGAGAAAAGTAGAGTAAACCAAAATAGAGCAGGGCATAGTAGAGTAGAATAGAGTTGAGTCGAGCTAGCGTAGGCTAGGGTAGGCTTGGCTAGGCTAAGCATGGTTAGGCTAGAGTGGAGTAAAGTAAAGAATAGCATAGTAGAGTAGATTATAGTAGAGCTTGGTTAGGCTATGCTAAGCTAGGTTAGAGCAGAGTAGATTAGAGTCAACTAGAGGAGAGTTGAGCTAGGTTAAGCTAGGCTAGAGTAGGCTAAGGTAAGCTAAGCAATGCTAGGCTAAGTTAGAGTAGAGTAGAGGAGAGTAAAGAAGAGCCTTGTTAGCTAGGCCAGGCTAGACTAGGCTAGGCTGGAGTAGAGTAGAGTAGAGTGGAGTAGAGTAGAGTATAGTGGAGTAGAGTAGAGTAGAATCGTATATATTATATGAGAGTAGAAGAGAGCAGAGCAAAGAAATAAAAAGTAGAAGAGTAGGGTAGAGCTGAGTAAAATAGAGTGGAGCAGAGTAGAGCAGTATAGAGCAAAGAAGAGTAGAGTAATGAAGAGTAGAGTAGAGCAAAGCAAGGTTAGGTAAGGTAAGGCAAGTCTAAGCTAAGCTAGGATAGAGTAGAGTAGATTGGAGTAGAGAAGAGATAGGTTAAGCTAGACTAGGCTAGGTAAAGCTAGGCTAGAGTATGGTAGAGTACAATAAAGCCAGATTATGCTAGACTAGGCTAAGCTAGGCTAGTCTAGAGTAGAGTATAGTAGAGTAAAATAGAGTAGAGTAGAGAAGAGTAGAGTAGAGTAAAGTAGAGTGGAGTAGAGTAAAGTAGAGTCGAGTAGAAGAGAAAAGAGGTCAAGATAAAAGGGGAGAGGAGAGTAGAGGAGAAGAGAGGAATAGAAAGGAGAGGAGAGTAGAGCAGAGTAGTATAGAGTAGGGAAGAGCAAAGCAGAGTAGAGTAGATCAAAGAAGATTAGAATAGAGTAGAGCATAGTAGAACAGAGAATAGAAAAGCATAGCAGAGCAAAGTGGAGTAGAGTAGAGCAGAGCTAGATTAGGCTAGGCCAGGCTAGACTAGAGTGGAGTAGGGTAAAGTAGATTAGAGAGAGGATATGATAGGTTTTGCTTAGCTAGGTTAGAGTGGAGTTGAGTTGTGTAGAGAAGCATAGAGTAGAGAAAGGTTAGGTAAGGCTAAGCTAGGTTAGGGTTGGCTAAGCTAAGGTATGCAAGGATAAGTTTGAATAGAGTAAAGTAGAGTAGAGTAGTGTAGAGTAGAGTATAGTAGAGCTAGGTTAGGCTATGTTAGGCTAGGCTAGGCTACCCTAGAGTAGAGTAGAATAGGGCAAAGTAGAGCAGAGTAGAGAAGAGCAAAGCAAAAAAGTGCAGACCATAGCAGAGTAGAGCAGAGCAGAGTAGAGTTTTGTTAAGCTAGGTTAAGTTAAGCTACATTAGAATAAAGTAGAGCTAGCTTGGGTTAAGGCAAGCTGGGTTAGTAGAGTATAATAGAGTGGAGTAGAGTAGAATAGATTTGAGAAGAGTAGAGTAGAGTAAAGTAGAGTAGAGCAAGGTTAGGCTAGGATAGGGTAGGTTATGTAAGACTAAGCTATGCGAGAGTAGAGTAGAGTAGAATAGGGTAGAGTGGTGTAGAGAAAAAAAGAAAAGAGCAAAGTGAAGAAAAGCATTATAGAGCCAAGAAGAGAAGAGTAGAGCATAATAGAGTAGAGCTAGGTCAGGTTAGGCTATGTTATGTTAGACTAAAGTAGAGTAGAGAAGAGCTAAGTTAAGCTAGGCTAGAGTAGAGTAGAGTAGAGTAGAGCAGAGCAGAACAAGCTTATGCTAGGCATGGCTAAGCTAGAGATGAGTAGATTCGAGTAGAGTATAGTAGAGTAGAGTAGAGTAGAGCTAGGTTAGGCTAGATTAGCCTAAGATATGATAGAGTAGAGCAAAGTAGATTAGAGTAAAGTAGAGTAAAGTAGAATATAATAGAGTAGAGTAGATTAGAGTCAAGTAAAGTAGAGTCATTTTAGGCTATGCCTGGCTAGGCTAGCATGTAGTAGGTTAGGCAATAGTAGAGTAGGGTAAAGTAGAGTAGAGCTTGGCTGGAGTAGGCTAGGCTATAGTATAGTAGAGAAGAGTAGAGAAGAGTATAGTAGAGTAGAGCATAGCATATTAGAGAAGAGTAGAGTAAGGTAAAGAAGAGTAGAGTGAAGCTAGGATAGGCTAAGCTGAGGCTAAGTTAGGGTAAGCTAAGGCTAGGCTAGGCTAAAGTAGTGTAGTGTAGTGTAGAGCTAGGTTAGATGAGGCTAGGCTAACCTAAACAAAGCTAGAGAAAAGTAGAGTAGAAGAGAGTAGAGTATTATAGAGCAAAGTAGAGTAGAGTGGAGTAGAGCAAAGAAGACCAGAGTAGAGTAGAGCAGAGTAGAGCAGAACATAAAAGAGTAGAGATGAGCATAGTAGAATAGACCAAGGTTAGACTAAGCTAGTCTAGAGTAAAGTAGAGTAGAGTAGAGTAGCATAGAGTAGGCTAGAGTAGAGTAGAGTAGTACTGAGCAAGGTTAGGTTAGGCTAGACTAGGCTAGACAAAGCTAGGCAAAGCTTGGCTAGGCTAGGCTAGAGTAGTAGAGTACCATAGAGTAAAATAGAATAGAGCTAATTTTGGCTTGCTTAGGTTAGCCTAGTCTAGGCTAGAGTAGAGTAGAGTAAAGTATAACAGAGTAGAGCATAGCATAGTAGAGCAAAGTAAAGTAGTATAGAGTAGAGCAAAGTAGAGTAAAGTAGAGTAGACCAGAGCATAGTAGAGCAGAGTAGGGAAGAGCATAGCAGAGTAGAGTAGAGCAAAGCAAAGTAGAGCTAGGTTGGGCTAAGGTAGGCGAGGCAAGAGAGGCTAGGTTATGCTAGGCTAGTATCGAATAGAGTATAGTAGAGTAAAGTAGACTCGAGCTAGGTTATGTTAGGCTAGGCTAGGATAAGGTAGAGTAGATTAGAGTAGAGTAAAATGTAGCAGGGTGTTATAGAGCAGAGCTGAGTAGATTAAAGTAGAGCTGAGCTGACCTGAGCATTGTAAAGCAGGGTAGAGAAAAGATAGTAGAGCAGAGCAATGTTATGCTCTACTAAGCAAGAAAAAAGTACACTAGAATAGAGTAGAGTAGAGAAGTGTAAAACAACATAAGGTATAGAAAAGTATAATAGAGTAGAGTATAGAAAAATAGAGTATAGCAGAGCTAAGTTAGGCTAGGCTAGCTAGAGTAGAGTAGAGTGGAGTAGAGTATGGTATAATAGAGCAAGATTAGGCTAGGTTAGGATAGGCTTGGTTAGGGTAGAGTAGAGTAGAGTAGATTAGAGTAGAGTAGAATAGAGCCAAGTTAGGTTAGGCTAAGCTAGGCTAGGCTAGGGTAGACTAGGCAAGGCTCGAGTAGAGTACAGTAGAGTAGAGCAGAGCAGAGTAGATTAGAGTAAAGTAGAGTAGAGTAGAGCAGAGTAGAGTAAAGCATAGTAGAGTAGAGCAGAGCAGGGTAGAGCTAGCTTAAGGTAGGCTAGTCAAGGCTAAGCTTGAGTAGAGTAAAGTAGAGAAGCAAAAAATAGAGTATAATAGAGCTTGGTCAGGCTAGGCTAGGTTAGAGTGTAGTAGAATAGAGTGTAGTAGAAGTTAGGCTAGGGTAGGCTAGGTTAGGCTAAGCAAAGCTAGAGAGAAGAGTAGAGTATAGTAGAATTGAGTAGAGTAGAATAAAAATGAGCTTGGTTAGGCTAGTCTATACAAGAGTAGATTTGAGTATAGTACAATACAATGGAGTAGAGTAGAGTAGAATAGGGTAGAGTAGAGGAGCAGCATAGAATAAAGCCATTTAAAAGATCATAGTAGAGTAGAGTAAATTAGATTGGAGTAGAGTAGAGTAGTGTAGAGTAAAACAAAGTAGAGTAGAGTAGAATAGAGTAGAGTAAAGCAAAGCAAGGTTAACCGATAATAAGCTAGGCTAAGATAGAGTAGACTTGAGTAGAGTAAAGTAGTATAGAGTGGTAGAGTAGAGTAGAGATAGGTTAGGCTAGGTTAGTCGAAGCTAGGGTAGGCTAAGCTAGGCTAGGCTAGGTTAAGCAAGGCTAGAGTAGAGTAGAGCTAGATTTTGCTAGACTAGGTTAGGCTAAGCAAGAGTAGAATAGAGTAAAGAAGAGTAGAGTAGATTAGAGCAGAGTAAATTAGATTGGAGTGGAGTAGAGTAGAGTATGGTAGAGTAGAAGAGAGGAAAGGATTGTTGAGGAGAGGAGAGGAGAGGAAAAGGGAGGAGTGTACAGAAGAGTAGAGTAGAGCAGAATAAAGCAAAGAAGAGCAAAGCATAATAGAGAAGAGCAGTGCATAATAGAACATAATAGAGTAGACCAAAGAAGAGCAAAGCAGAGTAGAGAAAAGAAGACTATGTAGAGTAAAGTTGAATAGAGTTGGGTTAGGCTAGGATAGGCTTAGTAGAGTAGAGTAGAATGGAGTAGAGTAGAGTAATGTAGAGTTGAGTACAGTAGAGTAGAGTAGAGTAGAGCTAGGATAGGAAATGTTAGGATAAGATAAGTTAGTGTAAAGTAAAGTATAATAGAGTATAGTAGGCTAGAGTTAGGTTAGATTGGGCTAAGCTAGGCTAGGCTAGGCTAGCATAGAGTAGGATAGGTTAGAACAGAGTAGAGTAGAGTAGGGTAGAGTAGAGTAAAGTAGAGTATAGTAGAGTTGAGTAAAGCAAGGTTAGGCTATGTTACACTAAGCTAGGCTAGCATAGAGTAGAGTATAATAGAGTTGAGTAGAATATAATAGAGCAAAGCAGAGTAAAGAAGAGCAAATAAGAGTAGAGTAGAACAAAATAGAGCAGAGCAAAAAAGAGTAGAGCATTGTAGAGTAGAGCAAAGTAGATCAGAGTAGAGTAGAGTATAGAAAAGTTAGGCTAGGCTAGGCTATGTTAGAGTAGAGAGTACGGTAAAGTAGAGCAGAGTAGAGTAGAGCTAGGTTGGGCTAAGCTAGGCTAGGCTAAAGTGGAGTACAATTGAGTAGAGTAGATTAGAGTTGAGTAGAGTTAAAAAGAGAGAGTGGAGTAAAGCTAGGTTAAGGTAGGCAAGGTAAGACTAGTCTAGGTTAGAGTAGAGTAAAGTATAGTATAATAGAGTAGAGTAGAGTAGAGCATAGTATACTAAAAGAGAGAAGAGTAAAGTAGAAGAGAGAAGAGCTTAACAGAGTAGAGCAGAGTATAGAAAAGCATAGAGTAGAGAATAGTAGCATAGAGTAGAGCTAGGTCAAGCTAGGCTAGAGTAGATTAGAGTAGAGTAATGTAGGATAGAGCTAGCTTAGGCTAGGCTAGGCTAGGTTAGAGTAGAGTAGAGTATAGTAGAGTAGAATAGAGTAGAGTAGAATAGATTAGGGTAGAGCTAAGATTGGTTAGGCTTGGTTAAGCTAAGGTAGGTTAGGCTAGGACATGCTAGAGTAATGTCGAGTGGAGTAGAGTGAAGTAGAATGAGGTTTGGCTAGGCTAGCTAGAGTGCAGTAGAGTAGAGGAGAGAACAGTAGAGTAGAGCAGAGTAGAGAAGAGATGACAAAAGAAAAGTCGAGTAAAAAAGAGTAGAGTAGAGTAAAGCAGAGCATGGCTAGTCTAGGTTAAGCTAGGCTTGGCTAGGCTAGAGTAGAGTAAAGTAAAGCTAAGTTAGGTTAAGTTAGGCAAGGTTAGGTTAGAGCAGAGTATAATAAAGTAGAGTAGAGTAGAGTAAAGTTAAGCAAGTTTAGGGTAGGCTAGGCTAGGCTAGGTTAGGCTAGGTTTGGCTAGGCTATGTAAGAGTAGAGTAGAGTTGAGTAGAGTAGAGTGGAGAATAGTAGAATAGAGTAGAGCTAGGTTAGAGTAAAACAGAGTAGAGTAGAGGAAAGTATAGGAGAGTAGAGTAGAGTTTAGTAGAGTAGGGAAAAGCAAAGTAGAGTAAAGCATATTAGAGCAGAGCTGAGTAGAGTAGAGTAGAGTAGGGTAGAGCTAGGTTAGGCGAGGTTAGGTTAGAGTAGAGTAGAGTAAAGCCAGGTTAGGCTATGCTAGGCTAGGCTAGAGTATAGAAGAGTTGAGTAGAGTCGAGCTCGATTAGGCCAGGCTAGGTAGGCTAGGTTAGGTTAGAGTAGAGCAGAATAAAGTAGTGCAAAGAAGAGCAGAGCAGAGTAGAGTAGAGCCTAATAGAGCGGAGTTAAGCAGAGTAGAGTATAGAAGAGTAGATAAGAATAGAGTAGAGTAGAGTAGAGTAGAGCGACGTTCGACCAAGCGAGGCATGGCTAAGCTAGGTTAGAGTATAGTATAGTAGAGTTGCATTGAGTATAGTAGAGTATGGTAGAGTACAGTATAGTACAATAGAGTAGAGTAAAGTAGAGCTAGGTCAGGATAGGCTAGGTAAGGCTAAGCTAGGCTAAGTTAGGTTAGCCTAGGCGAGAGTAGAGTAGAGTAGAGTGGAGTATAGTATAGTAGAGTAGAATAGAGTAGAGTGAGGTAGAGTAGAGTAGAGTAGAGTAGAGAAGGGTAAGGTTAAGCTAGGCTATGTTGGGCCTGGCTAGCCTAGAGTAGAATAGAGTTGTGTAGAGTAGAGTAAAGAAGAGTGGAGCTAGTTTAGGCAAGGCTAGGTTAGATTAGAGTAGAGTAGAGTGTACTAGAGTAGAGTAGAGTAGAGTAGAATAGAGTAGAGTAGATTTGAGTAAAGTAGAGTAGAGCTAGGTTAGGCTAGGATAAGTTGGCTAGGCTATAATATATTAGAGTTGAGTGGAGTAGAGTAAAGTAGAGCTAAGTTTGGCTATGGTAGGCTAGAGTACCATAGGAAAGCATAGAGTAGAATAGAGTAGAGTAGAGTAGAGAAGGGTAGACCAGAGTGGAGCATAGTACCAGAGTAGAAAAGAGCAGTGTAGAGTAGAGGAGAGTGTAGTGAGGTTAGGCTAGGATAGGCTAGAGTAGAGTAGAGTAGAGTTGAATAGAGTAGAGTAGAGTAAGGTTAGGTAAGGCTAGGCTAGGTTAAACTAGGTTAGAGTACACTAAAGTAGAGTAAAGTAGAGTGGAGTATTATAAAATAGCAAAGTAGAGTGGAGTAGAGTAAAGAAGAGTAGAACTGAGTAGAGTAGATAAAAGTATAATAGAGCAGAGCAAAGTAGAGTAGAGCAGAGCTAGGTTAGCCTAGGCTAGGCTAGGTAAGAGTAAAGTAAAGTAGGATAGAGTAGACTAGAGTAGAGTTAAGCTAGGTTAGATTAGGCTAGGCTAAGCTAGGCCAAGCAAGGTTAGAATGGTAGAGTATAATAAAGTAAGGAAGAGTAGAGTTAGTTTAGGCTAGGTTAGGCAAAGGTAGGCCATTCTAGAGTGGAGTAGAGTAGAATAAAAAAGAGTTGGACAAAGCATAGTAGAGCAGAGTAGAGCATAGTAAAGTAGGGCAAAGTGGAGAAAATTAGAGCAGAGCAGACCATAATAGAGAAGAGTAATGCAAAGCAGAGTAGAGTAGAGACGAGCAAAGTAGTGTAAGAGGAGTGGAATGAAGCAAAGCAGAGCAGAGCTTCGTTAGGTTAGGCTATGGTAGGCCAGTTAGGCTACTTTTGGCTAAGCTAAAGCTGGGTGGAGTATAATAGAGTAGAGTAGAGCAGAGCGAGGTTAGGTTTGGCTAGGTTAGTCTATAGTAGAGTAGAGTTGAGTAGACCAGAGCAGAGTAGAGCAGAGAAGATTAGAGTAGAGTAAATCAAAGTAGGGTATAGTATAGTAGAGCTAAGTTGAGCTGAGCTGAGCAAAGTAGAGTAGAGCAGAGTAGAGAATAATAGAGTAGAGTAGGCCTAGGTTAGGCTAGGATAAGCTAAAGCTAAGTTAATTAAAGAAGAGTAGAGCTAGATTAGGCTTAGCTAAGCTAGGCTAGACTAGAGTAGAGTAGAGTATAATAGAGTAAAGTGCACTAAAGAAGGGCAAATAAGGGTAGAGTGGTGCAGAGTAGAGTGGACTAGAGTAGATTGAGTAGAGTAGATTATAATAAAGTAGAGTAAAAGAGAGGAGAGTAGAGTAGAGCAAAGTAAAGAAGAGTAGAGTAGAGTAAAAGAGCATAATAGATTAGAGTAGAACATAATAGAGTAGAGTAGAGTATAGCAAGGTAGAGTAAAGAAGAGCAGAGTAGAGTAGAGATGAGCTAGGTCAGGGAAGGCTAAGCTAGGCCAAGCTGGTTTAGGATAGAGTAGAGTAAAGTAGGGTAGAGTCGAGTAGAGTAGAGTGGAGCTAGGTTAGGTTTGGCTAGACTAGGCTAGGTTAGAGTTGGTTACACAAGGCTAGGATAGGATAGAGTAGAGTAGAGCAGAGTAGAGCTAAATTCTATTAAGCTAGGCTAGCATAGGCTAAGCTAGAGTAGAGTAGAGTAGAGTAGAATAAAGTAGAGAGAGGAGAAATGAGGAGAGGAGAGGAGAGTAGAGGAGAAGAGAGGAGAGGAGAAAGAAGAGAGTAGAGTAGAGCAAAATTGAATAAAGTAGCATAGAGCAAAATAAAGCAACATAAAACAAAGTAGATTAGAGTAGAGTAGAGTAGAGTAAAAAAAAGAAAGGAGAGTGGAGGCTATGTAAAAGTAAAGTAGAGTATAGTAAAGTATAATAGAGTAAAGTAGAGTAGAGCTAGGTTAGGTAATCTTAGGATATGCTAAGTTAGAGTAGAGTAGATTATAATATAATATATTAGAGTATAGTAGGGTAAAGTAGAGTAAAGGTAGAGTAGAGCTATGTTCGATTAGGCTAGGCTAGGTATAACTAGGCCAGAGTAGTGTGGAGTAGAGTAGAGCAGAGTAGAGTAGAGCTAAGTTAAATTTTTTAAGGCTAGACTTAGTAGAGTAGAGTAGAGTAGAGAATAGCAGAGTAGTGCAGAGCAGAGTAGAGCAGAGCATAGCATAGTGGAGTAGAGTAGGATAGAGTAGAGTACAGTAGAGTTAGGTTAGGTTAGGCTAGGCTAGGCTTTGTTAAACTTGGCTAGAGTAGAGCAGAATAAAGTAGAGTAGGGTTGCACAAAGTAGAGTGGAGCAACACAGAGAGCAGAGTAGAGTAGAGTAGAGTGAAGCAGAACAAAGCAGAGTAGAGAAGAGCATAGTCGAGTAGAGTAGAGTAAAACTAGGTTTGGTTATGTTAGGCTAAGCTAGAGTAGAGTATAGTAGAGAAGAGTTGAGCGAGGTTTAGTTAGGTTAGGCTAAGCTAAGTTATAGTAGAATAGAGTAGAGTAGAGAAGATTTGAGTTGAGTTGACTCGAGTAAATTAAATGAGAGCTACATTATGCAAGGCTAGGCGAGGCACGACTATTCCAGGCTAGGTTAGCTAAATCTTGGCCAAACTAGAGTAGGATATAGTAGAGTAGAGTAGAGAATGTAGAGTAAAGTAGAGCAGAGTATAGTAGAGCTAGGTTAGGCTAGAGTAAGAGTAGAGTAATGTAAAACTAGCTTGTGTTTTTCTAGGCTTGGCTAGGTTTCAGTAGAGTACAGTATAGTAGAGTAGAGCAGAGTAGAGGAGAGTAGAAAAGAGTGGAGTAGAGCTAGGTTAGGCAAGATTAGGTTAGGTTAGGCTAGGGTAGGCAAGGAATGGCCCGACTAGGCTAAAATAGAGTAGAGTAGAGTAGAGTACAGAAGAGTAAAGTAGACTAGAGAAAAATAGAGCTTGGTTGAGAAAGGTGAGGCTAGGCTAGGCTAAAGTAGAGTAAAGCAGTGTAAAGAATAATAAAGTACAATAGAGTAGGGTAGAGCATAGTAGAGCAGAGTAGAGCTATGCAAAGCAGAGTAAAACTAGGTTATAGTAGGCTTGACAAGCCTAAGTAAGGCAAGGGTTGAGTAGAGTAGAGCTTGGTTAGTTTATGCTAGGCTAGGTTAGGTTACAGTTGAGTAGAGAATAGTAAAGTAGAGAAGAGTAGAGTAGAGTAAAGTAGAGTAGAGTAGAGTAAAGTGGATTGAGCATAATGGAGTAGAGTAGAGTAGAGCAGAGCAGAGCAGAGCAGAGCTAGATTAGGCAAGGCTAAGCTAGGCTAAGTAAAGCTAGATTATAGAAGAGTAGAGCTAGGTTAGGGTAGGTTAGAGTAGAGTAGAGTATAGTATAGTAGAGTAGAGTAGAGTAGAGTAGAGTAGTGTAGAGTAGAGTAGGGTAGAGCTAAGTTAGGCTAAGCTAAGTTAAGCATTGTTGGAGTACAAAGCAGAGGAGAGTAGATTATAATAGAGCAGAGTAGAGAAGAAGAGAGCAAAGCTGAGCATAATAGAGAAGAGCATAGTAGAGTAGAGCAGAACTAGTTTAGGCTAAGCTAGGCTAGGCAAGTCTAGGCTAGAGTAGAGTAGAGCTTGGTTAGGCTAGGAAAGGTTAGGTTAGAATAGAGTTTATTAGAGTAAAGTACTGTAATGTCTAGTGGAGTAGAGCTAGGTTAGCCTAGACTAGGCTAGGGTAAGCTATGTTAGGCTAAGATAGGCTAAATTAGAGTAGAGTAGATTAAAACTAGGTTAGACTAGGCTAAGCTAGAGTAAAGTAAAGTAGAATAGTGTATAATAGAGTAGAACAATGTAGAGTAGAGTGGAGGAGAGCAGAGTAGAGAAAAACAGAGTAAAACGAAGTAGAGCAGAGAATAATAAAAGAGTTAAGCCAAGAAATGCAAAGTAGAGTAGAGTAGAGTAAAACTTGGTTAGGCTAGGTAAGGTTATGTTAGAGTAGACTAGAGTGTAGTAGAGTAGAGCTAGCATAGGCTAAGCTAGGCTCAAGTAGAGTAAAGTAGAGTAGAGTATAGTAGAGGTGACTAGAGTAGAGCAAAGTAGAGTAGAATAGAGTAGAGTAGAGAAGAGCTAGGTTATGCTTGGTTAGAGAAGAGTAGAGTAAAGTAGAGTAGAGTGGAGTAGAGTAGAGTATAGTAGAGTAGTGTAGAGCTGAGTAAAGCAAAGCTTGGTTAGGCAAGGCTAGGCTAAGCTAGGCTAGGTAAGAGTGGACTAGAGCAGAGTATACTTGAGCTAGTTCATTAAGGCAAAGCAAGAGTATAACAGAGTAGGTATAGTAGAGTGGAATATAGTAAAGTAGAGTAGAGTAGTGTAGAGTAGAGAAGGGAATGGCTAGGTTAAGCTAGGCTAGGTTAGAGTAGAGTTGATTTGTATGCAATAGAGTAAAGTTGAGTAGAGGAGAGGAGAGAAGAGCATAGTAGAGTGGAGGAGAGCAGATTAGAACATAGAATAGCAGAGTAGAGCGAAGCAGAGTAGAGCTAGGTTAGGTGAGGCTAAGTTAGGCTAGGTTAGGGTAGGGTAGGCTAGGCTAGGCTCGATTAGAGTAGAGTAGGGTAGGGTAGAGTAGAGTAGAGCTAGATTGTTAGGCTATGCTTGGTTAGAGTAGAGTAGAGCATAGCATAGTAAGGTTTGGCCAGCCTAGGCTAGGGTAGGTTAGGTGAGCCTAGGCTAGGTTATAATAGAGTAGAGTAGAATAGAGTAGAATAGAGTATAGCTAGGGTAGGTTAGGCTAGGCTAGAGTATAATAAGGAAGAATAGAGTAGACCAGAGGATAGTAGAGCAGAGCAGTGCCAAGTAGAGCCGTGTAGAATATAGCATTACAGAGTAGTATGAAGCCTAGTAGAGCCAAGTTAGGCTAGGCTAAGATAGGCTCAGCTATAGTAGAGCTAAGATATATTAAGCTAGGCTAGGCTAGGCTAGGTTAGAGTGGCATAAAGTAGAGTAAAGTTTAGTAGAGTAGAGCTAGGTTTGGGTAGTCTATGCTAGGCCAAGTTAGGCTAGGCTTGCCTAGGCTAGAGTAGAGTAGAAAGTGTAGAGTATAGTAAAGTAGCATAGAGTAGAGCTAGGTTAGTTCGAAAAGCCTAGGCTAAGCTAGATTACAATCGTGTAGAGTAGAGTAGAGCATAGTAGAGAAGGGTAGAGCAGAGTAGAGTAGAATAGAGCAGGGCAGTATAAAGCAAAGCTAGGCCAGGTTAAGATAGGTTAGGCTAGGCTAGAGTAGAGTAGATTAAATTTGAGCAAGGTTAAGCTAGGCAAGGCTAGGCATGATTAGAGTAGAGTAGAGTAGAGTAGAATATAGTATAGTAGAGTCGAGTTGAGCTAAGAGCAGTAAGTCTAGACTATGGTAGATTAGGTTATGCTAGTCTAGAGCAGAGTAGAATAGAGTAGAATAAAGTTGAGTAGAGTAGAGTAGAGCTCAGTTAAGCTAGATTCAGCTAGGGTAGGCTAGAGTAGTGTAGAGTAGAGTATAGCAGAGCATAGTAGAGTAGAAGAGAGTAGAGTAGAGTAGAGTAGAGTAGAGTAGAGCATAGTAGAGTTGAGTAGAATTATGCTAGGTTAGTCTAAGCTAAGGTAGACTAACCTAGGGAAAGTTAGGTTAGAATAGAGTAGAATAGAATTGTGCAGAGTAGAGTAGAGTATAGTAGGTAGAATAGAGTAGAGTATACTAGAGTAAAGTAGAAGAGTGTAGAGTAGAATAGAGCTAGGTTAGATTAGGCTAGCCTAGGGAAGGCTAAAGTAGAGTAGAGTAGAGAAGAATAGAGTAGAGTGAAGCAAAGCACAATATTGTAGAGAAGAGCATAGTAGAGTAAAGTAGTTTAGTATAGAGTAGAGAAGAGCTAGGATAGGTTAGACTAGGTTAGGCTAAAGTAAGAAAGTGTAGAGCGGCTAGGCTATGCTAGAGTAGAGTAGACTAGAGTAAAATAAAGTAGAGTAGAGCAGAGTAGAGGAGTGGAGAAGAGAGGAGATGAGAGGAGAAGAGATTAGAGGAGATTAAATATGAGGAGAGGAGTGGAGAGTAGAGAAGAGTTATACGAAGCATAGTAAAGAAGAGTAGAGTAGAGAAGAGAAGAGGAAAGTAGAGTAGAGTAGACAAGAGCAGAGTAAAGAGGAGCATAATAGAGAAGAGGAGGGTATAATATAGTAGAGAAAAGTAAAGTAAAGAAGAGCAAAGAAGAGTAGAGTAGAGTAAAGAAAAGCTAGGTTAGGCTTGGTTAGGTTAAGCTAGGCTAGAGTAGTGTAGAGTGGGATACAATAGAGCTCGATTTGGTTAGAGTACAGTAGAGTAGAGCTGAGTAGTGCAGAGCAAAGCATAGCATAGCTAGGTTATGTTAGGCTAGGCTAGGCTTGGCTCAAGTAGTGTAGAATTCAGTGTAGTATAGTAAATTAGAGTATAGTTAGGTTAGGTTAGGCTATGCTAGGTTAAGTTAGAGCAGAGTAGAGTAGGGGAGGGAAGAGCAGAGTAGAGCATAGTAGAGCAGTGTGGACCATAGTAGAGTAGAATAGAGTAGAGAAGAGTGGAGTAGAGTAGAGTAGGATAGAGTAGACTAGAGTAGAATAGAGTAGAGCAAGGCAAGGTTAAGTTAGGCAAGGCTATGCTAAGCTAGGTCAGGCAATGCTTGCCTAGAGTAGAGTAGAGTAAAGCTAGGTTAGTCTTGGATAACTTAGGCTAGGCTAGAGTATTGTTTAAAGTAAAATAGAGTGGAGCAAAGTAGAGCAGAGAAGAGTAAAGAAGAGCAGAGAAGAGTATAGAAGAGTAGAGTAGAGCATAACGTAATAGAGTAGAGCTAGGCTAGGAAAGGTTATTATAGTACAGTACAGTAGAGTATAGTAGAGCTTGACAAGGCTAGGCAAGGGTAGGTTAGAGTAGAGTAGAGTAGAATAGAGTAGAGTGGAGTAGAGTAGAGTAGAGTATAATATAATAAAGCAGAATAGAGGAGAGTTGAGAATAATTGAGTTAGGTTAGGCTAGGTTAACTTAGGCTAAGCTAGGCTAGTGTAGAGTAAAGTTGAGTAGAGTAGAGTAGTATAGAGAAGAGTAACATCGAGCAGAGCTCAATTATGCTAGGCTAAGCTAGGCTAGAGTAGAGGAGAATAGAGTAGAGTAAAGTAAAGAAGAACAAAGTAAAGTAGAATAAAGTAGAGCAAAGCAAAGTAGAGTAGAGTAGAGAAAAGTAGAACAGAGCAGAATAGAGAAGAGTAGAGCAAAGTTGAGTAGAGCAGAGTAATATGGAGTAGGGTAGAGTAATATAGTAATATAGAGTATAATATAGTATAGTATAGTAGAGTAGAGTAGAGTAGAGCTAGGTTAGGCTAGGTTCAAGTAGGCTAGGCTAAGCTAGAGTTTAGTAGAGTATAGTAGACTAGAATAGAGTAGAGCAAAGAAAGTAGAGAAGAGTAGAGTAGAGCAAAGCTGAGTAAAGTAGTGTAGAGGAATGTGGAGCTTAGCAGAGCTATGTTAAGTTAGGCAAGGCTAGAGTAGAGTAGAGTTGAGTAGAGCTAAGTTAGGCTATGCTAGGCTAGGTTAGGCTAGGCAAGATTATAGTAGAGTAGAGTAGACCATAGTAGAGTAGAGTAGAATAGAATAGAGTATAGATAAGTAGAGTAGAGTAGAGTAAAGCATAGTAGAGTAGATCATAGCTAACTTAGGATAGGCTAGGTTAGCTTAGGCTAAGCTAGGTTAGAGTTAAGTAGAGTAGAGTAGAGTAGGGTAGAGTAGAGTAGGGTAAAGCCAAGTAGAGTAGAGTGGAGTTTTGTTTAGCTATGTTAGGTTAGGCAAAGCTATAAGAGGCTATGCTAGGGTAGGCTAGCTAATCTAGGCAAGGCTAGAGTAGAATAGAGTAGGGTAAAGTAAGTTAGGCTAGGCTAAGCTAGATTACATAATAGAGTAGACAAGAGTAGAGCAGAATAGAGCTGAGTAGAGAAGAGTAGAGTAGAGTATAAAAGAGCAGAGCAAAGAAAAGTAGAGATAGCTTTAGCTAGGTAAGGGTAGGCTAGGCCATGCTAGGCAAGGCTACGCTTGAGTAGAGTATAGTGGTGTAGAGTATTGTATGGTAGAGCTTGGTTAGGCTTAGCTAGGATATACTAGAGTAAAGTATAGTAGAGTAGAATAAAGTATAGTAGAGATGAGTAACGTAGAGTAGAGTAGAGTAGAGCTAAATTAGAGTAGAATATAGTAAAATAAAGGAGAGTAAAGTAAAGTAGAGCTTGGATAGGCTAGGGTAGGCAAGGCTCAAGAAGAGTAGAGTATAGTAGAGTAGATCTGAGTAAAGTATTGTAGAGTAAATTAGAGTAGTGTGGTATAGAGTAGAGTAGAATAGAGTAGAAGAGATGAGAGGGGAATAGAGTAGAGCAAAGTAGAATAGCATAGTAGAGTAATGTATAGTAGTGAAAAGTAGAGAAAAGGAAAGCAGTGTAAAGCAAAGTAGAGTATAATAGAGTAAAGCTATGCTTGGTTAAGCTTGGCTAGGCTAGGTTTGGATAGGATAGAGTAGAGTAGAGTAGAGTATAATAGAGCTAGGTTATGCTAAGCTAGGCTAGGATAAGTTAGGCAAGATGAGGCTAGGCTATAGTAGAGTGGATTGGAGTAGAGTTGAGTAGACTAGAATAGAGGTGAGCACAATAAGCTAGCCTAGGCTAGGCTAACCTAAGCTAGAGTAGAGTAGAGTAGAATAGAGTAGAGTAAATTAGAGTAGATTAAAGTAGAGTTGAGTAGAGTAGAGTAGAGTAGAGTAGGGTAGAGGAGAGGAGAGGAGAGAAGAGGAGAGGAGAGGAGAGCAGAGCAGAGCAGAGTAGAGCAGAGCAGAGTAGAGTAGAGTAGAGAAGAGTAGAGAAAAACAAAGAAGAGTAGAGTAGAGTGGAGTAGAGAGAGGTTAGGATAGGCTAGGCTAGGTTAGACTAGAGTAGAGCAGAGTAAAGTAGAATAGCATAGAGCTCACTAGGCTAGGTTAAAGTATAGTTGAGTAGAGCAAAGTAAAGTAGAGCAGAGTAGAGTAAAGTAGAGCTAGGTTAGGTTGGGCTAATAAGGCTATGCTAAGTTAGGCTAGGTAGGCTTCTGTAGAGTAAAGTACAATAGAGTATGGTATTGTAAAGTAGAGTAGAGTAGGATAGAGCTAGGTTAGGATAGGATAGGCCAGTCTAGGCTAGGCTAGAGTAGTGTAGAATTGAGTAGAGTAGAGCAAGGCAAAGAAAAGTAGAGCAGAGTAAAGACAAATTAAGTAGAGCTGGGTAGATCTAGTCTAGGCTATGCTTGAGTAGCATAGAGTAAATTAAAGTGGAGCTAGGTTAAGCTAGGTTAGAGTAGAGTAGAGTAGATTAGGGTGGTGTAGAGCAGAGTTATGTTTGAATATGCTAGAGTAGGATAGGCTTGGCTAGGAAAAACTAGAGTAGAGTAGTGTGGAGTAAAGTAGAGTAGAGTAGAGTAGAGTAGAGTAGAGTAGAGGAGAGTAGACAAGAGCAAAGTAGAGCAGAGTAAATCATAATAGAGTAGAGTCGAGCTAAATAGGGTAGAGTACAGGACAGGAGAGGAGAGGAAAGTAAAGCAAAGCAGAGAAGAGCAGAGTACAATAGACTCTAGTAGAGATGAAAAAAGTATAGCATAGTAAAGCAAAGTAGAGAAAAGTTTTGCTAGGCTAGGCTAGAGTCGAGTTGATTAGAATAGAGTAGAGTAGAGTAGAGTGGAGTAAGATAGAGTTAAATTAGACTAGGGTAGGCTTGATTAAGTAGAGTAGAGTAGAGTAAAGTAGAGCTATGTTAGTTTAGGCTAGGCTAGGCTAGAGCAGAGTAGAGTAGAGTGGAGTAGAGGATAGCTTGGTTCAAAGCTTGGCTAGGCTAGAGTAAATAACAAAGTAGAGTAAAGCAGAGCAGGGTAGAGTAAAGCAAAGTAGAGTAGAGTTGGGAAGAATAGAGTAGAGTATAACATAATAGAGTATAGTAGAGTAGAGTAGAGCTAGGACAGGCTAGGCTAGGCTAGGTTAGGCAAGGATGGGCTAGGCTAGTCAATACTAGGTTAGAGTAAAGTATAGTAGATTAGAGCTTAGTTAAGCTTGGCGTGGCTATGTTATAATATGGTAGAATACAGTAAGATATTGTAAAGTAGAGTAGAGTATAGCATAATATAGCAGCATTGATCAGAGCAGAGTTGAGCAGAGTAGAGCAGAGCAGAGTAGAGTAGAGCTGGAAAGAGATGAGTAGAGCAGAGATAAGTAAAGCAGAAAAGAGTATAGTAGAGCAAAGCTAGGTTAGGCTAGCTAAGCTTGACGAGAGTAGAGTAGAGTTAGGTTAGGTTAGGCTATGGTAGGTTAGGTTAGAGTAGATTATAGTAGATTAGAGTACAATAGAGTATAGCTTGTTTAGGTTGGGCTAGAATGGGCTAGGCTAGGCTAAGATAGAGTAGAGTAGGGTATAGTAGTGTAGAGTAAAGTAGAGCTAAGTAAGCTACGTTAGGGCAGGCTAGGCAAGACTAGAGTAGAGTAGAGTAGAATAAAGTAGAGTAAAGTAAGGTAGGGTTGAGCTAGGTTTGGTTGGGCTAAGTTAGGCTAGGTTAGGTAAGAGAACAATAGAGTAGAGTAGAGTAGAATATAGAATTGTAGAGTTAGCTCAGGCTAGGCTAAGTTTGGCTAAGCTAGTCTAGGCTAGAATAGAGCAAAGTAGAGTAGAGCAAAGAAGAGAAAAGATGAGCAGAGTTTTATAGAGTAGAGTATAGTAGAGTAGAGGTGATGGGAGCATAGTAGAGTAAAGTAGAGTGAAGTAGAGTAGAGTAGAGCTAAGTTAGATAAGGCTAGGTTAGGCATTGCTTAGCTAGGCTAGGTTAGAGTAGAGTAGAGTAGAGCCAACTAGAATAGAACAAAGTAGTGTTAAGTAGAATAGAGTAGAGCTAAGCTATGATAGGCTAAGCAAGGCTAAGCTAGAGTAAAGATTAGACTAGAGTAGGGTAGAGTAGAGTAATGTTGAGTAGAGTAAAGAAGAGCAGAGTAGAGTAGAGTAGAGGAGAGGAGAGCTAGGCAAGGCTAAGCTAGTCTAGGATAGGCTAAGCTCACATAGGCTAGGCAAGGCTTTGCTAGAGTAGAGTGTAGTAAAGCTTGCTTAGGCTAGGCAAGGCTATGTTGGAGTAGAGTAGAGTAAAGTAGAGTATATTAGAGTAGAGCAAGGTTAGGCTAGGCTAGGTTAGCATTGGCTAGGCTAGGCTTGGATAACCTAGAGTAGAGTAGAGTAGAGCAAGATTAGGCTAGCCTAGGCTAGAATAGAATGGAATAAAGTAGAGTAGAATAGAGTAAAGTAGAGTAGAGTAGATCAGAGTAGAGTGTGTAGAGGAGAGGATAGTAGAGTAAAGTAAAGTAGAGCAAAGTAGAGCAGAGTAAAGTAGAGTAGAAGAGCAAAGCACAGCAATATAGAGTTGAGTAGTGTAGATTAAAGCATTGTAGATTATAGTAGAGTAGAGAAAAGCAGAGTAGAGCTGAGGAGAGGTAAGTTAGGCTACTCTAGGATAATCTAGGCTAGGCTAGAGCAGAGTAGAAAAGAGTAAAGTAGAGCTAGGTTAAGCTTAACTAAGCTATGGTAGGCTAAGCTAGGCTAGAATAAAGTGGAGTAGAGTAAAAAAAAGTAGTGTAAAGTGAAGTAGAACTAGGTAAGGCTAGGATAAGCTAGGCTAGGCATGGGTAGGCTAGGCTAGTTTAGGCTAAGAGAGAGTAGAATAGAGTTGAGTAGAGTATAATAAAGTATAATAGAGCTAGGTTAGTCTAGGCTAGGATAGGGTACAATAAGTTAAATTAGAGTAGAGTTGAGCAAAGTAAAGAAGAGCAGGGCAAACTAGAGCAGAGCAAAGCAGAGCATAGTAGAGCAAAGTTGAGCATAATAGAGTTGAGTAGAGCACAGCTAAACTAAGGTAGGTTAGGCTCAGCTAAGCTAGTTTAGGCTAAGTTAGAGTAGTGTAGATTAGAGCTCGGTTTCGCTTAGCAATACTTGGCTTGGTTAGAGTAGAGTAGAGTAAGTTAGAGTAGAGAAGAGTAGAAGAGAGTAGAGTAAAGTGGAATAGAGTAAAGCTAGGTTAGGCTAAGCGAGGTTAAGCTATGTTAGGCTTGGCTAGGCTAAGCTAAGCAAGGTAAGCTAGAGTAGAGTAGAGTAGAAATAGGTTAGGCTAGGCTAGAGTATAGTAGAGTAGAGTAGAGTAGAGCATAGTAGAGTAGAGTAGAGAAGAGTAGAGTAAAAAAAATATAGTAGACCATAACAGAGTAAAGCTAGGTTAGGCTAGGCTAAACTTGGCTAGAATAAGCTAAAGTAGAGAAGAGCAAAATAGAGTAGTGTAGAGTAAAGCTAGGTTAGGCAAGTTTAGGTTAGGAGAGAACTGAGTAAGGTAGAATAGTTTAGAGTATATTGGAGTAGAGTTTAGTGGAGTAGAGCAGAGTAAAATAGAGTATAATAGAGCTAAGTTAACCTAAGCTAGGCTAGGCTCTATTAGGGTAGAGTAGAGCTCAATCAGGCTAAGCTAGGTTAGATAAGAGTAGAGTAAAGCATAACAAAGCAAAGCTAGCTGAGCAGTGTAGAGGAGAGTAGTGTAGAGCAGAGTAGAGTAGAGGAGAGTAGAGTAAAGCAAAATAATGTAGAGTAGGGTAGAGTAGACTAGAGAAGAGTAAAGTAGAGCTTGGTTATGGTAAGCTAGGCTAGGTTGGGCAAAGCTAGGCAAGTTTGGGCAGAGTAGAGTGGAGTAGAGTAGAGTAGAGTATAGTAGAGTAGCGTAGAGTACAGTATAGTAGAGTCGAGTAGAGTAGAGTAGAGTGTAGTAGAGTAGAGTAAAGTTTAGTAGAGTAGAGAAGAGGAGAGCTAGGTTAGGCAAGGCGATGCAAGGTTAGGATTGGCTAGAGTATAGTATAATAGAGTAGAGAAGAGTAGAGCTAAGTTAAGTTAGGCTATGCTAGGCTAGAGTAGGGTAGAGTATAGCAGAATTAAGTGGAGCAGAGTAAAGTAGAGCAGGGCAAAGCAGACCAAAGTAGAGCATAGCACAGTAAAGAGGAGAAATGCAAAGTAAAGCAGAGTGGAGCTAGGTAAGCTTAGGTTAGGCTAGGGTAGGCTAAGCTAGAGTAGAGTAGAGTAAAGTAGAGTGGAGCTAGGTAAGCTTAGGTTTAGCTAGGGTAAGCTAAGCTGGAGTAGAGTAGAGTAGAGTAGACTAGAGAAGAGAAGAGAAGAATAAAGCTAGGTTAGGCCAGGCAAGATTTGTATAAAGTATAATAGAGTTGAGTAGAGTATAGTAGAGCATAGTAGAGTTAGGTAAAGTTAGGTTAGGCTATGCTAAGCAAGGCTAAGCCAAGCTATGTTAGTCTTAACAAGGCTAAAGTAGAACGGGGTAGAGTTGAGTAGAGTAGAGAAGATTAGAGTGGAGTAGAGTAAAGTAAAGATAGGTTTGACTATGCTAGGTTAGGCTAGGCTCAAATATAGTAGAGTAGAGTAGAGCAGAGTAGAGAAGTGCAGAGCAGAGTATAGCAACGCATAGCAGAGCAGAGTGGAGCAAAGTAGAGTGGAGCTAATCTAGGTTAGTCTAGGCTAAGCTTGGCTAGGCTAGGCTAGGCAAGGCTAAACTAAAGTAGAGTAAAGTAGAGTTAAGTAGAGCTTGGTTAAGCTAGGCTAGGCTATGTTAAAGTAGAGTCAAGTAGAGTAGAGTAGAGTAGAGTAGAGTATCTTAGAGCTAGTTAGCTTAGGCTAAGCTAGGCTAGGCTAGGCTAGGGTAGGCTAGGCTAAGCTAGGCTAGAGTAGAGTAGAGTAGCATAAATAGAGTACACTTAGGTTAGCCAAGGCTATGCTACACTAGGTGAGGCTAGAGTAGAGCAGAGTAAACTAGATTAGAGTAGAGTAGAGTATAGTAGAGTAGAGTAGAGTGAAGTAGAGTATAGTAGACTGGAGTTTGGCTAGGCAAGGGTATGCTAAGCAAGGCTAGAGTAGAGTACTACAGAGCAAAGCAGAGCTGAGCTGAGTTGAGCGAAGTAGAGAAGAGCAAGGTAGAATATAATAGAGTAGAGTAGAGCAGAGTAGTGCAGAGTAGAGCAGAGCAGAGAAAAATAAAGTGTAGTGTAGATTAGAGTAGAGTATAGTAGAGCTTGGTTAGGCTATCTAAGCCAGGCTATTCTAGGCTAGGTGAGGTTTGAGAAGAGTAGAATGGGGTTGAGTAGAGTAAAGTAGAATAGAGTGGAGTAGAGCATAGTAGAGTATAATAGACTAGAGTAGAATAGAGTAGAGCTAGGTTAGGCTAAGCTAGGTTGGGCTAAGCAAGAGTAAAGTAGAGTAGAATAGAATAAAGTATAATAGAGTAGAGTAGAGCAGAGCAAAGCATAGTAGAGAAGAGTATAGTATAGTATAGTGGAGGAAACCAGAGTAGAGTTAGCATAAGTTAGGCTTGGCTAGGCTAGGTGAGGTTAGCTTAGGATAGGTGATAGTAGAGTAGAGTAGAGTATAGTAGAGTAAAGAAGAGTAAAGTTGAGCAGAGTAGAGTGGAGCAGAATAGAGCAATGTTAAGGAAGGCTAAGCTATAGTAGACTAGAGAATAATTGGGTTATGCTAGGTAAGGTTAAAGAAGAGTAGAGTAGAGTAGAGCAAGGTCAGGCCCAGCTAATTTAGGCCATGCAAGGCTATGTTAGGCTAAGCTAAGCTAGGTTATAGTAGACTAGAGAATAGTTGGGTTAGGTAAGGTTAGGTTAAAGAAGAGCAGAGTAGAGTAGAGTAGAGTAGAGTAGAGGAGAGGAGAGTAGAGTAGAGTAGAGTATAACAGGGTAGAGAAGAGCAGAGTAGAGTAGAGTATAACAGGATAGAGCAGAGTAGAGTAGAGTAGAGCAAGGTGCAATAGACTAGAGTAGAATAGAGTAGTGCAGAGTAGACCAAGGTTAAGTTAGGCTAGGCAGCGCTAAGCTAGGTCAGGCAATGCTTGTCATGACTAGAGTAGAGTAGAGCTAGGTTAGGCTTGGCTAGAGTACAATGTATAGTAGAGTGTAACAGAGCAAAGTGGAGCAGAGAAGAGTAAGGAAGAGCATAGAAGAGTAGAGCAGAATAGCATAATAGAGTAGAGCAGAGTTATGTTAGGCTAGGAAAGGTTACTAGAGCAGAGTAGAGTAGAGTATAGTAGAGCTTGGCTAGGCTAGGTTAGAGTAGAGTAGAGTAGAGTAGAGTAGAGTAGAGTAGAATAAAGTAGAGTATAGTATAATAGAGTATAATAGAGGAGAGTTGAGAATAATTTAGTCAGGTTAGGCTAGGTTAACTTAGGCTAAGCTAGGCTAGTTTAGAGTAGAGTAGAGTAGCATAGAGAAGAGTAACATAGAGCAGAGCTCGATTAGGTTAGGCTAAGCTAGGCTAGAGTAGATGAGAGTTGAGTAGAGCAAAGTAGAGAAGAGCAAAGTAAAGTAGAATAAAGTAGAGCAAAGAAAAGTATAATAGAGTAGAGAAAAATAGAGTAGAGTAGAGTAGAGTAGAGCAAAGCATAGTAGAGGATGGTTAGGCTATGCTATACTAGGCTAGGAAAGAATAAAGTAAAGTGTAGTAGAGTAGAGTAGTGTAGTGTATAATATATTATAGTAGAGTAGAGTAGAGTTGAGCTAGGTTAGGCTAGGCCCGAGTAGGCTAGGCTAAGCTAGAGTTTAATAGAGTATAATAGAGTAGAGTAGAGCTAAGAAAGTAGAGAAGAGCATAGTAGAGCAAAGCTGAGTAAGGAAAAACAGAGGAAAGTGAAGCTGAGCAGAGCAGAATAGAGTAGAGTAGAGCTAGGTTAGGTTAGGTGAGGCTAGAGTAGAGTAGAGTTGAGTAGAGTAGAGCTAAGTGAGGCTATTGTAGGGTAGGTTAGGCAAGGCAAGATTATAGTAAAGTTGAGTAGAGCAGAGCAGAGTAGAGTAGATTAGAATAGAGTATAGATAAGTAGAGTAGGGTAAAGCAAAGCATAGTAGAGTAGAGTATAACTAACTTATGATAGGCTAGTTTAGGCCAGGCTAAGCTAGGTTAGAGTTGAGTTGAGTATAGTGGAGTAGAGTAGAGTGAAGTAGAGTAGAGTAGAGTTGAGTTTAGCTATGTTAGGTTAGGCGAGGCTAGGCTTGGGTAGGCGAGGCTAATCTAGTCATGGCTAGAGTAGAATAGAGTGGGGTAAAGTAAGTTAGGCTAGGCTAGGCTAGAGTACATAACAGAGTAGAGCAGAGTAGAGTAGAGCTTAGTAGAGAAGAGTAGAGTAGAATAGAGTAGAGTAGAGCATAGAAGAGTAGAGCAAAGCAAAGTAAAGATAGCTTTGGCTAGGTAAGGCTTAGCTAGGCCAAGCTAGGTAAGGCTAGGCTTTAGTAGAGTATAATAGAGTAGAGTATTGTATGGTAGAGCTTGGTAAAGATCAGCTAGGTTTGACTAGAGTAAAGTATAAGAGAGTAGAATAGAGTAGAGTAGAGTAGAGATGAGTAAAGTAGAGTAGAGTAGAGTAGAGTATAACTAAAGTAGAGTAGAGTATAATAGAGTAAAGTAGAGTAAAGTAGAGCTTGGATAGCTAGAGTAGGCTAGGCTCGAGAAGAGTATAGCAGAGTAGAGTAGAGTATATCAGAGTAAAGTATAGTATAGTAAATTAGAGTAGTATGGAGTGTAGTAGAGTAGAGTAGAATAGAGTAGTGGAGATGAGAGGAGAACAGAGCAGAGCAAAGTAGAAGAGCATGGTAAAGTAATGTATATTAGTGTAAAGTAGAGCAGAGCAAAGTAGTGTATTGCAAAGCAAAGTACAATAGAGTACAATAAAGCTTGGTTAGGCTAAGCTAATATGGTTTGTATGGATAGAGTAGAGTAGAGTAGAGTAGAGTAGTATAGAGTAGAGTATAATAGAGCTAGGTTAGGCTAAGCTAGGCTAGGCTAGTGTAGGCTAAGATAAGCTAGGCCAGACGAGGCTAGGCTAGAGCAGTGTGGACTGGAGTAGAGTAGAGTAGACTAGAAAAGAGGTGAGCACAATAAGCTAGGCTAACCTAGGTTAAAGTAGATTAGAGTAGATTAAAGTAAAGTGAAGTAAATTAGAGTAGAGTTGAGTAGAGTAGAGTAGGGTAGAGGAGAGGAGAGGAGAGAAGAGGAGAGGAGAGGAGAGGAGAGAGAGTAATGTAGAATAGAGTAGAGCAGTGCAGAGCAGAGAAAAACAAAGAAAAGTATAGCAGAGTAGAGTAGAGCGAGGTTAGGCTAGGCTACACTATGCTGGGTTAGAGTGGAGTAGAGTAGAGTAGAATAGCATAGAGCTCATCTAGGCTAGGCTCGATTAGGCTATGTTGAAGTATAGTAGAGTAGAGTAGAGTAAAGTAAAGTAGAGTAGAGTATAGTAAAGTAGAGCTAAGTTATGTTGGGCAAAAAAGGCTATGTTAAGTTAGGCTAGGGTAGGCTTGAGTAGAGTAGAGTATAATAGAGTATAGTAGAGTAAAGTAGAGTAGAGTAGATCAAGGTTACGATAGGATAGGCTAGGCAAGGCTAGAATAGAGTAGAATAGAGCAAAGGAGAGTAGAGCAAAAAAAATAAAATAAAGCAGAATTGAGCATAATAGAGTAGAGCTGAGTAGACCTTGTTTAGGCTATGCTTGACTAGCATAAAATATAGTAGAGTAAAGTAAAGTGGAGCTAGGTTAGGTTAGGCTAAACTAGGTTAGAGTAGAGTAGAATAGAGCATAATAAAGTAGAGTAGATTAGAGTGGTGTAGAGTAGAGTTATGTTCAGCTATGCTAGGGTAGGATAGGCTTGGCTAGGCTAGGCAAGAGTTGAGTAGTGTAGAGTAAAGTAGAGTAGAGTAGAGTAGAGGAGAGTTGACAAGAGCAAAGTAGAGTAGAGTAAATCATAATAGAGTAGAGTACAACAAAAAAGAGTAGAGTAGAGGAGAGAAGAGGAGAAGAGATGAGAGGAGAGGAGACGAGAGGAGAGTTGAGCATAACAAAGAAGAGAAGAGTAGAGCAGAGTAGAATAGACTGGAGCAGAGAAAAGAAAAGTATAGTAGAGTAGAGCTGAGTAGAGCTAGGTGTTTCTTGGCTAAGCTAGGCTAGGCTAGAGTTGAGTTGATTATAATAGAGTAGAGTAGAGTAGAGTAGAGTAGAGTAGGATAAAGCTAAATTATGCTTGGGTTGGCTCTATTAAGTAGAGTACACTATAGTAGAGTATAGTAGAGCAGAGTAGATTAAAATAGAGCTAAGTTAGGTAAGGTTAGGCTAGGCTAGAGCATAGTAGAGTAGAGTAGTGTAGAGTAAAGCTTGGTTTGGCAAAGCAAAGCTTGGCTAAGCTAGAAAAGAGTAAAGTAGAGTAGGTAGAGTAGAGCAGAGTATATTAGAGTTTGGAAGAATAGATCCTCTGGGGTGGCACGAGTACGGCGCAGGTGCTGCACTACGCGTCTTGGGACTGCGTGACCTTGCCGAGGGCGGGCAGAGGGCTTGGCATATGGGATCTTCGCATTTGGCACCAGGCTCTATAAATGGGAAATTGCGAACGTATCCTTGGACGAGATGCGAGCTTATGGGTTGACATCATGAGGAGGAAGTACATGTTCAACGATCCGCTAATGAAGGTTCCCCAGAAGGCCTGTACTATGTGCAAGATGATCCTAGAATCGATGCCAGTGGCAATTTTGTGCTTTGTGTGGCGCATTGGTGACAGTCGGAGGGTGCGGTTTGCGGAGGACAATTGGCTCGACGTCCTCTCAATATGCTGCTGGCCAACGTTCATTAATATGCTCTCCAGCTGGTCCGACAGCGTCACCGAGTGCATCAGGGCGGATGCGTCTGTGATGTGGAGGCGATATCCAGGTGGGCGGGCGAGGTGCTCATCGACAGAATCGTGCATCTTCCGCTTGCTCGGGATTTTGTCCAGGAAGTCCTGCTCCAAAAGCACCCCAAGATGGCGAAAGTTCACAGCGGTCGAATCTACTCGCATATCAAGTGCAACGAGTGGTCTTCTATCAGGGGTGGCGGCCGGCATCCTGACGAGATCATGGGGAGGATCTGGAAGATGAATGTGCTGCCAAGGGTCTGGGTCTTCTTTTGGCTGGCTTCCGACGACTTTCTTCCAACGGCATCGTGGATGGCTCGCCGGGGACTTTGCCGGGATTCCTCCTGTCCCTTGGGCTGCACGAAGGCAGAGTCTCTACAGGATGCTTTGTGGGACTGCCCGCTGTGCGCAGGACATGTGGGTTGCTAGCCATGCATGTCATGGGCTGCTGGAGCTGGGCTGGCCCATGGGTGCGGGTTCCAGATTCTGAGTTTTGGACAAGCTTTTTCGGCTTATGGGATCACCTGCTGCGCATCGCGGCGACGGTGCGTGTCACGTGGCCACGCTCGCCACTATCATGTACTACATATGGTTGAGGAGGAACACGTTCAAACACAATAGCCATGTGCCCACGCCCTGCTCGTTGTCAAGGACGATCAGGTTTGAGGTGAGCACGACTGTCAGGAGGCATCTGGTCTATTCATCCCTGTTCAGCGGGAATCTTAGTAGATCTTTGGATTTGCTTATTACGCATGGCTGGCTTCCCTCTTCAATAGGATGGGTTAAAGTCAATTGTGATGCTACGGTTGGTGACTACATGGCTGGTCTTAGTGTGGTTGTTAGAGACTGGTTGGGTAGACCTCTCATGGTGGCTGGCAAGAGGATGATCTCAGTGGCTATTGATATGATGGGGGTCTAGACCATTCTTCTGGCATTCGACCATCTTAGGGTATCTCTTCCCCAGTATCGTGTCGTGGAGGTCCAGTCCGACTCGATGATTGCGCTTCAGTGGCTCGGGACATGGTTTCCAACCAAAATGGGGAGGGGGTGTTTGTGCTACTCTTCAGTATGTTATAGACATGGAGGCTCTCTGGTTCGCTCACATCCATAGGGAGGGGAACGAGCCTACCGACTGGGTTTCCCGTGTTGCTTGTCAACACGAGTTTGTTTGGGTTCTCGGGGGATCTCTTCCCGAGCCTCTTCTCAAACTCATGTTGTCTTATTTTTTGTTTGATCCCCCTGGAGGATCTTATTATAAAACCTATGTGGCATTGCCACTTTTGATATAATGATATATCCTTTTCAAAAAAAAAACCTTTGAATGCAGTTTTCTTATATAATTTATCTAATTTTTTCAATTATTTTCTTTCAATTTTTGTATACACTAATTAATTATAATATTCCTTACACAAGAAATTTACATGTCTTTGAACTATTTAGTCACATTTGTTCACTTTTTCACAATTGAGTAGTTTCATCAATATGTTTGTTTATCAAAATAATAATTTACTATTATTTATTAGTTATTTTTAAAAACATTAATAGTAATTCTACACCACATCTGATAAATACAAATCAAATGTCATCGGAGTAATCTTGATTAACTCAATCAAATTAAATATTAATTATTATATTTTTAAGGATTGTGGCTTCCTTTATAAGATATTTGAATTCAAACTTTATTTGGAGGTTGTGCATGTTGCATTATTTTTCTTAATACGTTGAAATATAGATTCATAGTATAATTTAACTCACTTCATCAAATTTTTTATTTCATTAAATTACTACAAAATTGAAATTCTCCTTTTCCTGAACATTGCTTCACTTTGATTTGGTTATATTACATCACTTTAACTCTTCTCTTTTTTAGCTTCAATATAAATTAACATGATGCTAAAATATTTGTTTATTTTAATTTTTTTAATTTTTTTGGTAATTTGTGATAATACAAACTAATAAGATAAGGCAAATGTCAATGAACTTGTCTTAACAAGCTCAACTAATTTAAATTAATTTATATATTTTATAAGTTTTTGAAATGTTTATTGAGATATTTTGATTTATAATAGATTTTATAAGTGAAGATGTTACACTTGAACTCCTTAGTATCTTTAAATGTAGTTTTCATTTACAAATTATCTCACAACTTCAAATCTTCCATTTTCATTTAGTTATTTTACAATGCAAGTTGAAATATTTAATAATGTCAACTTTACATGTGTTTGTTTTTGTCAGTTTATGTTGCTTCAATTTTTTTTGTTTTAACATTAAAATTATTTTTTAATATTAAAATAAGAATTTATTATTATTTATGTCTTTTTAACTTTTTTATTCATGATAATTTTAGATGTGGTCAAATGTTTGGAGACTTTTCTTGATGACCTCTATCAAATTAAATTTTTATTTTTATGATTTAAATAATTTCTTTTTAGAATTTCGACAAACAGTGTGAGACCTTTTAATTTGTTCGTAATTTGATGATTGAGAAAAATTGCATTTGAACTCCATCATATTTTTGAATATAGCTTTTTCATACAAGTTATCCCATTTCTTGAAATTCTTGATGTTGATTTTGATAAGTTTTTTGAAACAAAAATTTTACTTACGTGTGAATTCCACATCTTTGAATTTGGTTATATTATGTTGCTATTGTTTGTCCCATTAGGGCTTTAATTTATATTTAATAGGTAATAAAATATTAATTTTTTATTTCTAATGGTTCATTGTTTTTGTTATTTAGAGTATTTTTAAATAAGGTCAGATTAAGACAAAATAATTGTTATAAAACTCGTCTCAATAATCTCCATCAAATGAAGTAATTAATTTTACACTTTTAAATATTTTATTTTCTCTTATTTACAAAGTTAATTGAATATTTTTATTTGTGCTTAATATGACAATTTAGGATGTTATACTTAACTTTGTTTTGATCATTGTATGTAGCCTTCATTTAAAATTTATCTTATTTTCTTTAATTTTTAATTTTTATTTCATTCTATCATATGAATTAAATTTACTTAATCTTTTCTTTAGTATATATTAATATAGTAATAAAAATAAATTTATTTATTTTTTGTTTCATTATTAGGTTAGTCACCTTATTTATAATTGAGGTATATTCAAGATGAACCAAATGTCGATGGACTCATCTCCAAGAGCTTTATTAAATTAAATATACATTTCCATATTCACATATAATTTATTTTGAATGGTTTTTGCACAATTTATAAGACAACAAATCTTTTGTATCATAAATGTTATTCTTAGTCTCATTAGTATAATAGAATGCATCTTTCTTCTTCAATTTATTTAACTTCTCTAAATTTTTTCTTTCAATGGCTTATGTTACATTGCAACTCTAAATCTCACATCATGTGTCCTTTACATAACATTAAGTTGTTTATTTTGTACTTGTTCAACTTTAATATGTTTGCTTTAATGTATGTTCACTTAATGTTCTTATAGCATTATATTATTATTTATTTTTATTCTACAATATTACGTTAGTTTAATTTAGCTTATTTTAGTTTTAGTGTATATTAGCCCAATTTTAGAAGCTTAATTTATTATTATTTATGTTTTTCTTTTTATAGTAATTTATAGTAATTCCAAACGAGGTCTAAAAGAGAGGAAATAAATGTGATTGGGCTCGGCTAGATTATTTTAATTTATTATTATCATTTCTTATTTTGTTTTTTAATTTATAGCAACTACAAAATATGTTCAACAAATAATTCACAAAAATGTCATTTGACTTATCTTGATGGGATCAATCTAATTAAAATTCACCTTCTTACTTTTAATTTTCTTCTATGGTTTATACATGTTTTAGAAGATATTTCTATTTTAGCCTAATTTTATGATCAAGAACTCCATCTTCTTAGTCTGATGAAAAATTAGTTTTGTTTGCAACATGCTGAATACCTTCAAATAATGCTCTTTTATATTGTTACATTATATTACCTATGTGTGTGTAGTTTCATCATTAGTGCATATTTACTTAACACTAAAATATAAATTTTTATGTTTAATAAATTTGTTAATTCATCATAATAAAAACAAACATCCAATTGATATAAAGAAGCTGTGTTTGCCTCATCTATAAGATCTTTATCTAACTAAATATTTATTGTCTAATTCATTGGTTTTAAATTTGTGCTTAACTTAATAAATGAGGTTGTTACTATCTCTTTAATTTCTAATAATACATCTATCTTGTAAATTATTTTTAATTTTTAAAAAAAAATTCTCTTTAATTTGAGCATATTACTATGAAACTCAAATTGTTCAATAATGTGATCTTTACATCATTTGGATTCATTTATAATAGATTCTTTTAGTTTCACATTGAAGGCATCTTTCTTATGCAATTTATGTATTTTTTAAAAAAATTTCATTATAATTTATTTTTTTTTGGGAAAATTGTAAATCTCCTTTTGTGACACATTTATATAGCTTCGATTTGGGCACTATTGCTTTTGTTTAATTAACATCATTTCAACTTTAATTTTTTTTGTTAGTATCATAATAATTTTCTTATTTATGTTTATGTAACTTATCAACACATAAAATTTGCAAATGATGTGCAATCACAACAAAACAAAGAATGTTGGACTCATCTCAATAAGCATTATCATGAAATACAAATTTATTGCATGATTGATGTCATTTCTTCAACTTTCTTGTTTTATTTTTGTTATATTGTTGGGCAACCTAAATCTATTGTCATGTGACCTCTGTATCACTTTGATTTATTATTTTACATTTTTTGAAGTTATCTCATTTTGAATTTAGTACTTATTTTTTTAACATTAAAATAATAACTTATTAGTAGCTCTGCTTATTCCAAATGTGGTATAATCAACATAAAACAATCATCATTTAAATTTTGCTAATAAGAATTTTTAAATTAATTATTGATTTCTATAATTTTAAATAATTTATTTTCTAGTGTTTAATAGATTTTATGGGGCATCTCAATTGTTACTAACTTAACGATCTTTGCTATTACAATTGATCTCATTTGTATAAGGTAATGAAACTTTCCCGTTAAAGGTATCTCAATTTTTTTTCAAATTTTTTATTTCATTTGATGTTGTTATTATGAAATTATAATTCTTCAATTAGGTGACTTTTACATTCGTTGATATGATTATATTACATTGCATTAGTTTATCTCATTTTACTTTTGAAATTAAATAGTCAATATTGAATTAATAATTTGTTAATATTTATGTTTCCATAATACTATAACTTATTGCTATTCAAAATGAGGTATGATGAAGATTTAATGACAATCATTATACTCATTTATGCAATCTCAATCTATTTAAATCTTTTGTATATTTAAAAATATTTTATTTTAATTTATTTTGACATCTTTTGATAGACACCTTAATTGTACATGATCTAATGATCGAGAATATTACACTTAATCTCTTTGATATATTAGAATTTAATTTTCTCCTCTTGCATAATCTTCCAATTATTTTAATTTTGTTACAATACAATGCTTAAATTTATCTCATTTCTACTTTACGAAGCATTATTAAATATTAATATAAAATTTTGTTAGTATTTATTGTTATTTAATTTGTTAATTTGTCATAATTTGAATCAAGCTCCAATTATAACGAAAGAAATGTCATTAGACTCACCCCCATGATGTTTGTTTTATTTTTTATTTTTAAATTTTCAAATATTTCTCATTTTATAATTTTTACATGCCTGAAGAGGCAATTTAATTTGTAACTAATTTGATGATCAAGGACACTATACTCAATCTTCTTAGTATCATGGAATGCATGTTTTGTATCCAATATATCTCATTTCTTCATATGTTCTACATTTATTTGGATATATTAATTTTAAACTCTAAGCCTCCTCTCATATGACTTAGGTTATTTTTATTTAGTACATTACATTTCTAAAATTTACCTTATTTTTATTTTGTTATACATTTATAGAAAATGTAGAGGATAATTTATTATTTTTTGTCACCTTTAAAATTTGCAGAAATTGCAAAAGTATTTTTATCAAGATAAAAAATTCCATCAGACTCATCTTAAGGAGCCTTAAAAAATTAAATATTTATTTACAAAATATAAATATTTTAATTTCTAAACTTATTGCTTGTACTATGAATAATTTCATTTACATCTTTTATATGATACAGGATGTTGCAATCAATCCAATTGGAAATTTGAGTGCAATTTACATTATTTTTATTCTTTTATAAATAATTTCTTCAATCTATGTCATTTTCTACTTAATATATATTATACTAATATTAAAATAACTATTTTGTACTATTTATGCTCATTTACTCTAATTATTCTAGTATCTCCAAATTAAATTTGATCGAGATGAAAAAAATATCGTCTTACTCCCTTGATAAGCTCTATCAAATTAATTTTTATTTATAAATTTTTAAATTCTTTTTGTCCTTTTATAGATTTTATAAGACATTTTTATTCATAAATAATTTAATGATTGAAGTTGTTACACCTGATATGGTTAGTATCTTCAAATGCAAATTTTCTTTACAATTTATCTCATTTCTCAAGAAGTTGTGCCTTATTATTTTTACATTATTACATAATTAAAAATATCCTCTAATTTGACCCATACATCACTGTAGCTTTGATAAGTTATGTTGCTTCAATTTATCTTGTTTTACCTTTTAATATATATATATATATATAATTAAAATTAAAAATAATAATTTATTATAATTTATGTATATTTTGTTCTGCAATTCCTAGTTATACAAAGAAGGTTTTATCGAGATGAAACCATTTTTTTTCTTTTAACACGATATGCTCCGCCAAATAAAGTGTATATTTATATTTTTTTAGATATTTTCTTTTCTTTGGCCTTTCTATGCTTTATGAGACATTGGATTTGTACTTGGTTTGTCAATAAAAAATGTTACACTCACAAATCTTTGTATCTTGGAATGCAACTTCTACTAAAAATTTATCTTAATTTTTTAAATTGTTTACATTTTAGTTTGTAATATTATAATAAAAATTAATTTTCCTTCTTATGGGTCCAATGCATTAGATTGATTTGGTAATGTTATATTTCTTTAATTAATCTTATTTTTTTCTTTTTATGTATTTATTTAAAATAAAAATAATAATTCTTTACTATTTATGCTATTTTAGTTTGATAATTCATAGTAGATCCAAATATGTTTTAATGAAGATGAAGGAAACGTCATTGGAGTCATCTCAACGAGTTTAATAGAATTAATTATTAATCTTTATAATTTTTGAATATTTTTTTTAATAGTTTTGCACTCTTTTCAAAATAATTTTTTTATATTTTATTTGATAAATGAGTATTTATTACAAGATCTCCTTTATATCTTGTAATTAAAGTTTTCTATAAAGTTGATCTCATTTTTTAAGTAATTCAATTTTGTTTCATTATATTACTCTTTCTATTAAATTTTTATTCTCCTCTCCTGTGACCTTGAACTTTATTTGGTTATATTACATTGCTTTAGGTTATCTTATTTTAACATTAATATAAATTTCACAACTTTAAAAAATAATTTATTATTATTTGATATTATTAACATTGCTAATTCATTGTAACACTAATTGAAATTTGATCTAGAAGAAGTCATTGTTGTTATTCTAGTATTGATAAATTTTATATAGTAAAATTTTCATGTTTTTTGGTAAATTTATCTTTGCTAAGGTTTTTACATGCTTTACTAAAAAATTTGATTGGTAATTTTTTTATAATCAAAATAATATTTTTGCACTATATATTACTATCTATTTTGGAAAATTCTAGTAATTTCCAAATCGGGCAAGTTTAGACAAAGTAAAACTCACTTTCCTTACATCAAGGAGCTCTATTAATGAAAATGTTGATTTTTATTATTTTTAACTTTTTTAATATTATAATAATTTGCTTAGTTTACAAGAGAACTTGATTCTTTCAAATTTAGGTTATCAACAACATTACAGTCATTCTCTTCAATGTCTTAGAAAGAAATTTTCTCATTCAATTTTTTACAAATTTTAAATGTTTTGATTTATTATAGTTATTTTACTTTCAAGCTAAGAAAATCACTTTTGTGGAATTTAAATTTATTTGATTTAGTTATATTATATTGCACTAGTTTTTATCTTTTCATTTTGAAATTATAGCATATATTCAATCAATTAATTATTTTACTATTATGTATGCATACTAAATATTTTAAATCAATATAATTAAAAAATACATATGAAGAAGATACCAACATTGTTTGACTTGTCTCAATGTGCTCTATAAAATTAAAAATTCATTTTGTTATTTAAAAATATTTTATTTTTAATGGTTTTTCCATGTTGTAGTTGAAATGATTTATTCATCCCTGATTTGTTGATTAAAAAAATTATATTTGATCATCCTAATACATAAAACTTATATTTCAAATAAAAGATTATCTTATTTTTGTAGAATTTTTTACTCCAATTAAGTTATATTACTATTAAACTCTAATTCTCCACTCA
This sequence comes from Vanilla planifolia, assembly GCA_023846275.1. Classification (NCBI taxonomy): domain Eukaryota; kingdom Viridiplantae; phylum Streptophyta; class Magnoliopsida; order Asparagales; family Orchidaceae; genus Vanilla; species Vanilla planifolia. The sequence goes on from JAIUJO010003778.1 coordinate 53,002, forward strand.
TATGATCTGTACATTATTTTTATTTGGATATACTATATTATTATAATTAATCTAATTTAAATGATATTATGTATTTATTTGATTTTTAAGCACAATTTTTATTTATTTATTCATATTTCATTGGTATTTTGTACTAATTCCATATGAGCTATAAATAAGATGAAGCAAACATCGTTGGACAAGCGTGAATGAGTTATGTACAATAAAATAATTTTTTTATATCTTAAATTTTTTTATTTTCTAGAATTTTGTCATGTTTTTGGAGACATCTCTATTCCTACTTCACTTAGGAATGGAGGACATTACACTCGATATCCTTAGTATATTGAAACACAACTTTTCCTCATAATTTATCTTATATGACCTATAAATCCTTCTCATGTATTATTTTTACCATTAGTCAATTTGGTAATCCTCTATACTTTTTAATGAGTTTAAATTGAGGTGAAAAAATATTGTTAAATTAGTAAAAATAAGATATGTCCAATTAAATGTTCTTTTATATGTTTTTGAAATATTTAATTTTCTAGGATTTTGGCATATTTTATTAGACATGTTGAGTTAAACCTGATTTGATGATTGAATATTCTACTGTCATTCACTTTTGACACTTAAAGTACTACTTTTCCACATAATTTATAAAATGTTTTGATTTTTTCAATTTCATTTGACTATATTCCGTTGAAATTATAATTCTACTCTCATTGACAATTATATAGTTTTAATTTGATAATGTTACATATCTTCACTTTACCTCATTTTATATTTATTATAAATTTACTTAATATTAAAATTATTTTTGCTATTATTTATATTCATTTGATTAGGTGATTTGTTGTATTTGCAAACTAGTTATAATGGACAAAATATACATTATTGGTCTTATCATCAGGAGTGTTTATCAAAATAAATATTCAATCAAATATTTTTAGATATTTGATTTTCTAAATTCTTGGAATATATTAAGAGACATTATGTCCAATACCAGATTTGATGAACGAGAGTATTACACAAGATCCTCTAAATATCTTCGAATACAACTTTTTTAAACTTTTTGCCCTTTTTTTTAAAATTTTTTTATTTTGTTACATTATGTTGATTAAATTTATCTCAATCATTTTTACTATATATTGGTTTGATATTTAAATTATTATTTAGTATAATTTATGCCAATTTAATTGTTTAATTAATAATAATTCCAAATAATATCGATTCATTATAAAGAAAATATTGTTAGACATGCCTCAATGACCTCTATCATACTAAATATTCATTTTATAATTTTAAATTATTTATTTTTTAGAGTTTTTAAATATTTTATAAGGCAGTTAGATTCATAGCTAGTTGGATTATTTAGAATCTTAAACTCAGTCACTTAATATATTAGAATAGAGCTTTCTCTTATATTATATCTCATTTTTAAAAAAATTATGTTTTAGTTCATCATATTAACATGAAATATTACTTATCTTCTCATGTGATATTTACATCATTTTTATTTAGTTATTTTATATTGCTTTAATTTATCTTATAGTCACTTAATTATATATTTATGTTATATTTAAATTAAAATTTCTTTTTTAATTGTTCTTATTTACATTTTTAATTTAAGATAATTTTAAATAAGGTTTCATTGAGAAAAAACAAATGTTGTACCACATTTAACGATCGAGGAAGTTAGGATTTATTTTATTTATTTAAATTTTTTTCTTTAACTATGATATGTTGTTTTGTTACTTTAAATCTTTGATTTTGTGGTCTTTATATCACTTCAGTTCTGTAATTTTACATTAGTTTATGTTGTTTTAGTTTTAGTAATATATAGTATTGTAAAAAGAGGTCCAAAGGTGAGGAAATAAATGTGATTGGGCTCAACTTGATTTGTGTTATTAAGTTAATAATAATTTTTATATTTTTAAATATTTTCTTTTTAATCAGTTTTACATGCGTTGTTGATCATTTCGACTCTTGCATGAATGACTATCATTGATGTTGTACTCGATCTCTTTTGTTTCTTAGAATTATTTTTTTATAATTTTATATTGTTATATTAGTATATAACACTAAGGTCTGTCACATGTCGCCTTTACATTACTTTATTATGGTTATATTACATTACTTCAATTTAACACATTTCAGTGTTGATAAATATTTACACTAAGGTTTGTCACATGTGGCCTTTACATTACTTTAATAAGGTTATATTAGATTACTTCAATTTAACACATTTCAATGTTGATAAATATTTCCTAAATATTAAAAAAGTTTATTTTTTAACATTATTCCTTATTCATTTTTTTAATTTATAGTAGCCAAAAAATAAGTTGGGCTAAAAATTACCAAATGTCGTTGCACTTGCCTTGATGGCATCAGTCGAATTAAATATTCATTTTTTTACTTTTAATTTTCTTATATGGTTTATACATGCTTTACAAGATTCTTTGATTTTCCCTAATTTTATGATAAAAAACTCGATCTTCTTTGTAACATTGAAAATTAGTTTTATGTGCAATATACCAAGTTTCTTAAAATTATTTTCTTTTATATTGTTAAATTATATTACCTAAGTGTGTGTGCAGTCTCATCATTAGTGTAGATATACTTAACATTAAAATGAAAATTTATTATTTTTTATGTTTAATAAATTTGGTAATCACTATAATAAAAAACAATGTCTGATTGATATGAAAAAACATTGTTAAATACATTTATGTGATCTTTTTCTAATTAAATATTTCTTTTTCAATCCATTGGTTTTAAATTTGTACTTGATTTAACAAATGAGGATGTTAGACATATCTCTTTAATGTCTTATAATCCAACTTTCTTATAAAGTTTACCTCATTTTTTAAAAATAATTTTCTCTAATTTGAGCATATTACTTTGAAACTCTAGCTCTTCTATGATATAACATTTACATCTCTTGGTTCTATTACATTAGATTTATTTAGTTGCACTTTCAAGGCATCTTTCTTGTGCTATTTAAGTATTTTTTTTAAAATATTCATTTGATTTAGTTTTATTTCTATAAATTTGCAAATCTCTTCTTGTCAGAAAATTATATAGCTTCGATTTGGGTACTATTATTTTTGTTTAATTTACATCATTTCAACTTAAAATTTGTTTTCTTAGTACAATAATAATATTGTTTTATTTATGCTTATCTAACTTATTAACTCATAAAAATTGCAAAATGAGGAGCAATCACAACAAAACAAAAAATGTTGACTCATCTCAATGAGCTTTCATAATTAAGTGATTAATTCTAATTTTTAAGAATCATATTTCAAAGGTTTCTACATATTTTATAAGACATTTCTACTCTTACATTTTTTGATGTTCAATGATGTTGAGCTTGGCATCTTCAATAAATTTAATGGAACATTCCTTTTACAATTTATCTTTTTTTTTCCAAAGTTTAGATTTCATTTTGTTGTATTAAAATATGACTTTAATTCACTTGTCCTATGACCTATAGATCCATTTAATTTGATTATATTACATTCCTTTAGCTTATCTCATTTAGCTTAAATATATATCAAATAAAGTTAAAATAATAATTTATTGGTATTTCTCCATATTTAAATTTTTAGTTTGTAATAATTCAAAATGATGATTAATAAATTTGAAAAAAAATAGTGTCTCGTTTTGAAAACATATATCCAATTAATATTCATTAAGATAATTTAAAATATTTTATTTTCTTATATTAAAAAATCACTTTTTGAGAGATTTTGATACAAACCTAATATAATGATTATTCATGTAATACACAATGTCCTTACTATCTTGGTGTACTATTTTATCATACAAATTATCTCATTTCTTAACATTTTTTTCTTTGATTGTTTTAAATTATTATGTAACTTAAAATCTACTTTAATGCAACCATTACATTGTTTTGATTTGGCTGTATTACATTTCTTTAGTTCATCTCTTTTCAACATCGATACACATTCACCTAATATTAAAATTAATTCATATTATTTATTATTTTTTAGTTTTTGAAATCTAGAATTTCATTGTGAGGTTTGATTGAGATGAAACAAGTGTCATTGTACTCATCTTGACATGCTCAAAGAAATTAAATATTTTTTATATATTTTGAAGTACTTCATTACTATGCCATAAGCATATTTTACGAAAAATTTTCATTCAAATGTTACTTGATGATAAAAAATGTTACACTTGATATCTTTACTATTTTTTAATGAAAGTTTTCTATTTAATTTACATAATTTCTTCAAATTGTTCACTTTAATTTGGCTTTATTATTATATAATTCTCAATCTCATTTAGTGTTACATTTACAACAACACGATTTAGTTAAAAAACATTACTTCAATTTATCTCGATAAAGTCCATATATATATTAAAGTATTATTTTAATATAATTTGTTTTACATTTTTGTAATTCCTATTAATTCCAAATGAGGTCTCATTGAGAGGAAAAAAATGTGATTCAAGAGTTTTAGAACAAGTTTGTCTTTTTAAATATTTAATCATTTTTTGAAAATACATTATTTTCTTGTGGTTTAGCAAACTTTATGAGACATTTAAATTGATACATGATTCATTAACCTTGGATGCTACAAAGTTTATGGAAGTTTATGTAGTAAGATGTGGATGATTCCCTAAGATGTTTTTGGTTATTGTAATGTATTCAATGAGCAGATTAACTTGTTCTAAAAGCCAAGGTAACCTGATTAAAATTTCAATGTGATGGAGATAGAACAATGTAAATTCTAGTCTTCATTAAGAAATTCCTAATACTATAGTTCATCAACTTACATTAATTACAACACTCCCCTTTATGCACACCACCTATCACTCTAATTGATTGAATGGTCTAATGAAGTTTTTTAATCCCTATTATTTGTGTTGTTCGCCACGTGTGACTTAGTGAAGGCCAATAAATATTATCATTTAGAGGAAGGAGAAGTTCTAAGAATTTTTTCGTAGGCAAACCTACAAAAAGATCGTTAACATGAGACATGAATAATTGAGCAAGCTATGTAGGTGTGATCACTATTCAATGTCACATTCATCCATTTAATGCATTTCTAGTTCATTATGCAGTTCAATGCTATAGAGCATAAGAAATAGCCTATATGCCAAGTCATGCACTAAGGTAGAGAAAATGTTAAGTTAGGAATATGTTTGTCATGTATCACTAAGTCCATTTAGACTTTGTAATCAAACATCAAATGACTCTAAATAATGGATATCATAGCTCAAGCATTGTTGAAGGATGCAACAAAATAAATTACATGTTGTGACTGTTAGAAGCCTATGAACCATTCATTTTTTGAATGCAATGCAAGCACATATATGCCAGCCAAGTGCAGGTAATGCTAGTTGTTGCAACATTTAGAGGCTTGGAATTATTACATTAGGTTTAATCCTCATTTTGAGATAAATGAAACCCCATGATCTAGAATAGCATGTTGAAGCAATGGGTGATATTTTTCTATCGATGTGATATGACATGAATGACATTGAGAATTGTGGTAAAGGCAAGTAGGAATCGATGTTGCAGTATGACAAGATGTCTAACATAGATCCAGCTTATTGCTTCATGGTTTGGAATCATGACCCAATGTTAGGTGAGGCAGCTAGTTATGTCTAGTTTTATAAATAAGTGAAGGAAAGGGAACTAATTCCCTTAGTAATAGCAAAAAAATCGCACCAATCCATTGTAGCAATTTAGTAGCTTGAAGCCCAAACTACAATCTAAAGTGGCATTCTCGAAAAGGAACAGTTATTGAACAAGAGACCCATACTTATCCATTGGTGCAATGTAAAGTCTTGATGAGTAGGAGGGGTCATTACAAAATATAAGGCATGAGCTCACATGGAGCATTCTTTGGTGTACATGTTTGTGCCAACAATAAATAATAAAATGAGAACTTTGGAGGTTAGAGGTGTTAAGATTCCTTGTTAGGGAAATTTATACATGGGTTAGCCAATACTAACAAATTTGAAAAAAGCATAAGAGAGTGTCGTTTGCAAGTGCATCAAAAAAGCATTAAGTTGAAAGTGTCAAACTAGGATGAGGTAGTCAATGGTAAGCTAATGTTGTCCATAAACATTGTTGGTTCCTCGAGAAGAGTTATCTTTTCTAATTAGCTTCCTGTCGAGCATGGAAATGGCATAGACAAAGGTATGGCCAAGTATTTGGAAATGCATTACATGTTGAACAATGCATGATGTGCCACAAAAAAACCATTGGAAATGTGGATGGTTAAATTCCTTGCATGCTTGGTAATACAAATAACAACACAACGTCTCCAAAGTGAATAAGATTTTGTTAATGAAGTAATTTAGGTACGGCAACTCAACAAATTAGATGTCTAAATTTAAGAAAATGATTTGGTAAAAGAGTTAGGCATGATGGTCCTACTTTATAACCCACCAACTTTTGGCAAACTCATTGAGTTTCTCACATTGTAGCAGGGTGTACATCTTTTAGTTGCCATATAACTTAAATGCAACCCCTATGGGAGCCTTCTTTGGGTGTTAAATAATAAACTTAGAGTTGGTATGGAAATAAGGAATATGATTGTTTAATTGAAACAAAGCATTTTGATAATCTTCAAGGATGCTCATGCAATGGGATTTTTGTCTAATGCTTTGAATGTCAAAATAAAGAAATTTGAATAAGTGTGAGTAAATAATTGGAGTAATTATGACTCTTTTGGCTTGTTAAATGCTTAAACATCTAATTACTAACACATATGAATGGATTAAGCAGCTTCTTACTATCCATATTTATTATCCAATGAACCCACAACTTAAGGAATGGGCTCTATTGAATCAATATGGAGAAAAGGCCTTACTTAGATTTACACTTGTCCAACTTTGTGAATTGACTAGAGAGGTGCATTGTAAGTAGGAGTCAACATGCAAATGGAATTGAAATACCATTACTTTTTGCTATTTTACTTATTCCTTGAGAAGAAGGAGAGATCAACCCCTTCTTTTGGCTTTAAGTCACAACTCAACAAGTCAGACAAGGCATAACACATTCTTAAGTTGGGGGTTTGGTTGGGGCAAGATAATAGTTAAAAGACAACAATATTGTGCTAAGATAACCTCATCAAGATCAAGAAACCCATGTAAAACAAAAGTGTAAAAGCTCATTTGATTCAAATTTCATGTACATGAAAGAGCTAAAAAGCATGTCTTTTCGATCCTTTAAGCATTCGAAATTTGAAGCTAAAGGTTTTAAAAGAAGTTACCATGGGATAACTAGGTTATCGTAGCCAATCATTAATAGTGACATTACTTTTTTATCTTATGATGTCAACTCTTCTTATCAATGTGCAAAAGAATACACCAAGTTCTTGATTGCACAACCATTAATAGGAAAAATGAGTTGGGTTTATAATATTGTATGACATGATTTTTTACTTTACTTATGAATGTTTTTATAATAATTTAAACATTTATGAGAAAAACCATTGCTTTGCAGAACAGTCATCATGCTTGGTTGAAAAGCTAGTGACACAATGCTAGCACGTATAAAACTATGAAAAAAAACTCAACTTCGATATCCAAGCAAAGATGTGATGCATAGGCACGTTGTTCACTTGTTGGATAATAGTAGAGGGTTTTCACACCAAGGCCACATCTCACAAGCTCACTTAGCATCAAAGGAAGATAGATGGTATGGTCACTATAACTAGTCATAGCTATGTGTTAACGATGGGTAGAATCCTATAAAGATGACTTCATTCCTACATGCTCTACTTATTGAGATAACTATTTTTGTATTTGTTGTAATGCTTATTGAAGTACCTATTGAACCACTAATTATAACACCTACTATGGTACTTATTGCAACACTTTTTTCTCTACTTATTGTGATACTTTGTGCAGCACTCGCTATCATATTGTGTAATTCTAATTGCCTCCATATAACCTTCCTTAGGTGAAAGGATGGAATTCATCACATTACCCTTCATAGAAGTTGGTTGATGCAATGTTGGAGTTATAACACCTTGCCATCTTTACAAATTATCATGATCCACTAATATGCAAACAATTATCGTTATAGCTTCATCCCCACAAATCAAAAGATATGATGTCTCGTTGCTTTTAAAAATTTCACTCCCTGATTTTTCTTAATCATGGATGTGGAGCCACTCTATTTGGATAGTTTCCTTATTCCTTAACAAAATTGTTACAATATGCAATCTACAAGGGGCAATGTGTAGTGTATCATGTCTAGTATAGAGATGCATGTTGGATGATGCAATAAGGACTAGCATTTGTGATTGTTAGGTTTCGATCATAATCATACGTTGTAGTTGTTGTCTTTGTAGTAGTGTATTTTGCATTCATGAGATAGCTACTAAGTGTGCTCTTTATGACATGTTTTGTGCATGCCTACTGGGTAGCCTGAAGCATAACTTTTGTTTTTGATTTTTAGTGGTATGGATGCTAGTGCTTGGTCATGGTAATGCTCTTTTAGGAGACCTATATTCTATTTTGATATAATCATCAAAATATGTAATCCACATAGGGTAATGTGTGTTGCTATGTGGCTAATGACATATTGAAAGTTGGATGGTGCAATAGCAAATAAGGTTTGCAAATACTGAGCTATAACCCTAGCCACACATTACTGTACCTACACATGTGGTTGCTAGTTTGCATGTTTAGTGTAACATCACGTACGTGTAGTTGTGTGTCCCCGATACTATAACTTTTATTTTAGATGCCTAATATTATAGGTAGCTGGTACTTCGATAAGGTGATGCCTTATTGGGAGATTTGCCTTTTTCCATGATAGAGTGGTCATAATATGTAACTTACAATGGGCATTGTGTAGTGCATTGTGGCCCATGATGAAGTACAAGTTCAATGAAGCAATATGCACCAGAGATTATTCATGTTAGCTTGTGCCCCTAACTTCATTTGGTGTAGTGTTTGCCCAATTTTGTTATGAAACTTTACTACTTTAAATTACAGTCATCCATGTATTTATTGGGCATGTTGTTGCCTCTACATGGTGTGACGCACAACTTCAAGCCTCTCCCATGCATTGGGTCTTTCACTACGTATGACATGCTGGTCTTAAGAAGCTTGAACTGTTGGTTGTTAGGAATGAATGTTTTTATGTAATTAACATGATTCTGCTCCATGGTTCACCATCTTTTGAGCATAATATTTTATTTATTTCTTGGATCAATCTTGGACAAAATGTTTTGCAGTTCCAAAATACATGCTCAACATCTTGAACAACCAATAATATATAGCCATTTTAATGGCTATAAGATTGGCAGGTGCCTTTATAGATTATCCCTTCATCTTTAAGACTTGTCAATTGTAATGTCATGATAATGCTAGCATATCCCTTCATCCTTAGATCATTTTTTGTTGTTTTTGTATTCCTTTAAAACACTTTTGGGCTAATGGGATTAGATGGCTTTGGGGCAATCGTTGTTCAAGTCATGTGTTTTGTGGTGCCAATTCTTATGGCATAGTAACCACTAGGTGTGGTTGGTCATTATGTGTAGGGCTTTGACATACAATTCAACCCTCCTAATGAGGAAGTTTGTATTTTGCTTGTTTTTCTATAAAATGGTTAGCTTCCATTCAATTATTTGATTGATGCCACACTTCTCCTAAGTTGGAATAGTGATAATTTTGTAACACTATTGAATGTGTCATTGTCTTTGATTTCATGTTTGTATGGTCTTGGAAGTCATAATTTAAATCCTCATTCACTACTGTGAAGGGTTTGTCGAAGACTGCTATTATCAGGAGACAATATTTAAAAAATTGAGGGATGGTGGCCCAACTTTGGAGAAGTGAATATTCGTTTATGGAGTATCGAAAAGCACGATGAATCGGTTAATTATGACATGAGATGTTGCCTGGTGCTTTATTGTTGTATTGCTACCTGGTTTGTCGTACTAGTAGTCATATGCTTGTCCAAAAGATTTAGGGCATGCATGTGTATATATGATCAATTATAGCTATGAAATAGTGGATAAAACTTCGAATTAGTTATAGTTTATTTGATAGTATCAACTACTATGACAGTCATTGTAATTTTAGAGCTAATACTTGCATTAAACCCTAGCTCCGAATAATGACAACTCCTAAAATTCAATGCCCATCATGGTGACAATTCATCATTTGAATTTATCAACATTATATTGTAGGATAGAGGCCTATCGTTGTAGTGACAAGTGATGAATATTTAGGGTTAAGTTCAAAAGAGAGGTCTTAAGATGTGGCTACCACATCAAAGGATGGTATTATGCACACAAATCACAAAATCTCGACATAAGAAGGTATCGACAATAAAAAATGTTATCAATCTCCATGATCTTAGTAATTGGAATGAGTACAATCTAAATTTTTTAATGAGGTTGAATTGGATGGCAAGTTTGGTGACAGCAACTATAGAAATTCCAACACTAATCATAATTTTTTAAGTTATAGCAAAGAAGCTCATACATGGGGCATTATTTGTTGATGCTATTATCCAACTTTAGTTTGGTGGGTTGTTCTTTTGGTGTTATTACTTCAAAGAAATTAAATTGCACAAATCAAGTACATAGTTTAGATACATTAATAAGAGAAAACATCATAGGATTTTAATTCTATTATGTTGGACATTGAGATTGGAGTAATTATTAAGGACTATCACAGACATTTATATTTCATAGTTAGCATAGAAATTTTTTGATCTATGATAGATGAAGGACTATTAAAGAATTTTCATTAATCAAGGACAAAAGTTGGGTTCTCAAAGATCGTCAAATACCATTCTAATCTAGCCTATAAATGATGTCAAACAAAGTATACAAGATGTTTTTCTTCATACTCAATCAACACCTAATAAGAAATCAAATACTTTGGGTTTCTCAATGTGACAGTGGTCAAAGCCTACATCCTACACTATCTAAGGTGGTTTATACATAAAATCATTAAAATGAAAAAGTTAAAATAGTTTATGAATTGGCATTCCTTAGTCCCAAAAAATCATAAAAAGTGGTTGATGAACAACCATATAAATTTTGTTATTACCATGGTAAGTAGTGTTGGATAGCTTGAAGGACTTTGTATTAACATATGCAATGGCACCATGATAAGAAATGGTAATATTACAATCATTTTCAATGTTTGGTTCCTTGACATCAGGAAGAATAGTTCTAAGAATTACCATTATATGAGAGAAGAATCGTTCTTTTCTCAATCACATTGGAACTTTAATGAAGAACAAAAGTAAATAATAAAAAATAATAACATATTATTATTTTAATAAAAAGTAAATATGTATTGAAGTAGAAATGATGCAATTTGAAAAAATATAATAGAGCAAAATCAAAGACAAACATTATATAAGAGAAGATTTATAATTACATAGTAACTATCCTAATTAAAGAAGAAAAGTTAAGAAATGATGTCAAGCTGATGAAAAATGATATTCTAAGTTACTATGATGATCGAATGTAAGAATTTTATTATCAAATCAAGTTTAAATCAAAATGTCTATTAAAATAACCTTAAACTCTTTAAAATAAAATATTTAGTAATACAAAATAGGAATTTACATAAAGATTATAGACATGAGTCTAATGATGTTTGTTGTCTCTTAATCAGAGCTTATTAGTAATTTTTTTGAATTACTAAACTAAATAAGCATGAATAATAATTAATTACCATTTCAACATTAAATCATTATATTCTAAAGATTAATTATGATTAGTTGAAGTAATGTAAAAACAGTAAATCAAATACTTCTGAATGACAGATCAGATGTTATTAGTGGTATATAGTAATATAATAAAATTAAACTAAACAATTTGGGGCAATTAGATATATCACATGATAAGGCAGCATTTTAAGATACCAATGAGAACTATTGTAACTTCCTTGATATTTATATAAGGTGCAAACAAAAATGACTAGTAAAATATGCCAAAATCTTAAAAAATGAAATTTTAAAAAATAATATAAAACTAATTTTTAATTAATTGCATGTCACATAAATGAGTGCAACTATGTTTTCATTATCTTGATAATACTTCTATTCTGAATTACTATGAAAAGCATAAATAATAAAAAATAAAAATTTTAATATTATGAATATACATATTAAAATTAAAATGATTTTAATTTAAATTATGTAATATTATTAATTAATAAAAATGTAAAGGTCACACAAGAGAAAAATTAGAGCTACATAGTAAAATAACCAAATCAAAGTAAAAGGATTTGAAGAAATGAGAAAAATTGAATGGAAAAGTTGCATTCTAAGATATCAATACGATTAAGTGTAATAGCCATAACTATCAAATCATATACAAATTTAAATATGTCATAAAGCATGGCAAAACCATAAAATATAAAATTTTTAAAAAATAACAAAAATTATTTAATCAGATATATCTCTTTAAGATCGGTCCATTGATTTTTCTTTTGCATCATTATAAAATCAATTGGAATTATTGTACTTAACAAAGTAAATAAGAATAAATAACAATAAATTTATTATTTTCATATTTACCAAGCATAAATTCAAGTTGAAATGAGATAAATTAAAGTAAAGTAAGATATGAAAATAAAATTTGAATAAACTATATGAAATGTATAGGAGAGTTATATTTTGAGATGCTGATAAGATTGGGTGTGACATCTTAAATCATCAATTTAGGAAAGAATTAAAAGGCTTCATAAAGAATCCTAAAAACATAAAAATTAATTTTTTTAAAAAAACATAAAGATATACCTTTAATTAGAACATGCTTATTGAGATGACTATAATGATCATTTTTAAAATATTAAGTAAATATATAGCATAATGTAAACAACATAAATATAAAAAAGATATTATAACTAAATAAAAGTGATGTTAAGGCCAAATGAGATTAGATGTAGAGTTATATAGCTAAAAATGAAATCTAAGAAAAAATTAAAGAAATGAGATAAATTGCAAAAAAAGCTACTTTCCAAGATAACAAGGAAATCAAGGAATATCGATTCATACATGATTTAAAGATCAAGAAAGTTACACTTGATTTTCTTAATATGTTTGAATGGAAATTGTTTGTTGAACTTATCCTTTTTTTCAAAGTTTTTGCTTGGATTTACATACATCACAATGAATCCATAATACTACTCTAACAAGAACTTCACAACGATATGATTTGGTTATGTTGCATTATTTTTAATTTATCTTACTTCATTATTAATATATATTTACTTGACTTTAAACTAACAATTTTTCTAAAACTTTGTTCTTTGTAGTAATTGTAAACTAGATGCAATTGAGATAAGACAGGCTAAAAAACTTTAATCGATGTGCTCTATCTAATTAGGTGTTATTTTTAAATTTTTAAATATTTAAATATTGATTTCAAGTTGTGGACATATTTTATAAGACATTAAATTCATACATGAATTGGTAATCAAATATGTTTCCCTTGACCTCCTAAGAATTTTTGAATGCAAGTAATTTGTTAGATTTATCTCATTTCTTCAAAGTTTTTTCTTTCATTTAAGCATAATGTTTGGTAACTATAATTCGACTCTCATGTCACCTTCACCTTACTTTTAATTTTTTTATATGAAATTTCTTTACTTTTTCTCATTTGAACTTTAATATAACATAACTTCATATTAAAAATAATGATTTGTCAATATTTATGCTAATTTAGTAAGAGTATTCATAGTAAATCAAAATGTGATCTAATCTAAACATAAATAAATAATATTTGACTCATGTCAACAAGCTTTATTAGTTTAAATATTAATTTATATATTTTTTAAATATCTTATTTTCTAGTGTTTAAACCCTTTTATAAGACATCTCAACTGCAACTAATCTAATGATATGCGATATTATAGTTGATCAACCTAGTATCATAGAATACAATGTCCTAGTTTTATTTATCTTATTTTCTTCAATTGTTTTTATTTCATTTTATGATTTTACTATGAAATAGAAATTCTCTTTTTTACATTGCTTCTATTTGGTTATATTGTATTTCATATTTTTTTATCTCACTTTAGTTTTTAAAATAAATTACTAAATATTAAAAGAATAATTGATTATTATTTATGCTTCTTTAATGCCATAATTTGTTGTAATTCAATGTGACTTCTGATTAAGGTGACACAAACCTTATTAAACTCATTTACACAAGCACTATGTAATTCAATGTTGAGATCACCCTATTTACTATATTGGTAGGTAACTTTCTTACATAATTTATGTCATTTTTTTAAAAGTTTTGATTTCTTTTTGTTATATTTCTAACAAACTGATTATCCCCATGTGTAATCTTTGCATTGCTTTTATTTTATTGTTTTACAATGGATTAGTTTATATCATTTTAGCTTTGCAATATATTATTAAATTATATAAGTTATAAGTATAAGTAATTGTACTTCATTAATTTATTAATTTGTCATAACTTTAATTGGGATCCCTTTCTATGAAACAAATGTCATTCGACTTGCTTTCAGGAACTTTATTAGATTCATTTATTTTTATATTTTCAAATATTTTAATTTCTATAATTTTGGCTTACTTAAAAAGATATTTTAATTGATACCTAATTTGGAATTTAAAAAATATTACTCTCAATCTCCTTAGTATCATGTGATATTACTTTCATATAAAATGTTTCTCATTTCCCTTAATTTTTTAATTTATTTGGATGTATTACTTTAAAACTCTAATTCTCATCTCAAGTTGCCATTACATCATTTCAATTTAGTTATATTACATTTTTATAATTAGTCATATTTCTCTTTATTATAGAATTATTTAAAATTAAAACAGAAACTTATTACTATTTATGTTTTTTAAAGTTGCATTTCATAGTAATTACAAGAGAGCTCGAATCAAGATAGAATAAATTTCATTGGACTCGCCTTGAATGACTTTATGATGTTAAATTTTTGTTGATAAGTTTTATGACTTTTTTCTAGAGTTTTCAATGGTTTTAGTAGTAATTTTAGTGTATATCTTACTTTATGATAGTGGATGTTATAATTAATCTCCTTAGCATCTTAGAATAAAATTTATCACATTTCATCAAATGGTTTGCTTAATATAGTTGTACTAAAATCCAACTCTAAGTCTTCCCTTCTGTGACCTCTATATTTCGTCGATCTTATTATATTAATTTTCGTTAATTTAAGTAATTTTAGCATTAAAATTTATTTTCCTAATTTTAAAATAATTAGTCATCATGATTTTTGATTATTTGAACTTGTAATTTGTAGAATATCCAAATGAGTGTATGAGATGAAACTAATGTCATTTACTCACTCAACAAACTTCATCCAATTAATTGTTTGCTTATAAATTTTGAAATATTTCTTTTTTTTGTTGATACACCTTACATGACATTTTGATTTTTTGCTGTATTTAATTATTGAGGATGTTACACCTAATCCCTTTAGTAAAATGGAATGCAAATTTTCTTTAACATTTATCTCATTTCCTTAACCATTTTACTTTAATTTAGATATATTATTATGTAATTTAAAATCTCCTCTCATGTGACATTACATTACTAAAATTTTATTTTATTATATTGCTTCAATTTATCTTAATTTAGCCTTAATGTATATTTATTCAAGAATAAAATAACTTATTATAATTTAAGCATATTTTATTTGACAGTTACTATGTGTTCGAAATGAGGTCTAATCAAGATGAAACAAATCTTACAAGACTCGACCTAATTAGCTCTATCAAATAAATGTTATTTATAAGTTTTTAAAATATTTTACTTTCTATTAGTTTTTATGCATTATAATCCATTTGTTTTAGTACCTGATTATTTGATTGAGCATGTTATACTCACATTTGTTTTAATGTTGGAAAGAAACTTTCACTTACAATTTATAGTAATTTTTTAACTTATTTCTTTTGATTTGGTAATAGTATTATAGATCTCTAATTCTCGTCTCATCTAACCTTTTCACCTTTTTGATTTAGTTATGTTATATTAATTTAATTTTTCTCATTCTTGCCTTGTCATAAAACTATTTATTATACAAATAACATTTTTTTACTACTTATTCTTATTTAGTTGGGTAATTTGTATATTTTCAAAACATGTTCTGATCAAGGCGAAATAAACTTTATTTGAGTCATCCTCATAAGCTCTATCTAATTAAATATTTATTTTTATATTTTGAAATATTTTATTTTTCAATATTTTAGCATATTTTATAGATATTTTGATTCATATTTGGCTTTAAAATCAAGTATTTTATGCTTCTGTGTTATGGAATGAAACTTTCTTGCAAAATTTATCTCATTTTTTGAAATAATTCAATTTTCTTTAATTAAATGAGTATTACTCTTAAGTTATAATTCTCTTCTCATGCATCTTTTACATCAATTTTATTTGGTTATATTATATTGCATTATTTTATCTTATTTTAGCACTAATATATATTACCTAAATATAAAATAATAATTTATTATTTTTTCACTTCTCTTTCTCTTAGTAAATCTAATTGATTTCTAATCTAGAAGAAGTTAGTTATCCTCTTTTTGCTTTACAGTATCAAGCTCCTAAAATATGTAAATCAAACTTAGATATTCCTTAAAGATATTTCAATAGTTGTTCTTCTTTCCCATATATTCTTTCTCAAGATATTGTTATATGCATCACAAACAATTTTCCATTTTTAAGCCTCTTATCATGACCTATCAACTAACTCATATGATTTACTTAACTTATTCATATTTTCATTATGCATTCATTACTAGATAATAATAAGGATAAGTGACAATAATAAAAACTCTATAAATTAAATTATAAGCTCATTCTTAGGAATGAAGCATAATGCTATTATGGCCTTTATGATGTAGATCAAGTCTTGCTATTAAACCATACCTCTTATTCTCAAGTTTGAAATTTTAAAATTCAAAATTTCATTCATCTGTATTAAAAATTTAAACATCTGCAATTCGAATTTCAAATTTTAAATAACAGGAAATCATACACTTCGATGAACTAAATTCTAATGATATGGACAAGAATTTTTGGTATAATTATACTAAGATGCCACTTTTTGATTTGCTGATGATATGTTCTTTGATGATCTACATTGCTCACCGTTGGCCTAGTTCACATCATTATGACTATACCATGAGACTATAAAGGACAAAGATCGTAGGAGAATGATCATATTGTTATGCTTCATTTGGTCTATATTCACTAATGAGCTAGAAAATTGTGAAATTATGGATAGGTGTTCTCTACTTCAATTTCAAAAGCTAAAGATTAACTATTTTGTGCGTTATTATAATCGAAATGATGGTTTTGCTAAAATTATATGTAATCAAAAGTGATAAATAAAATAAGCCATTTCTAAAACTCCTGAAATAATGGACAAAGATCCTAGGAGAATCATCATATTATTATGCTTTGTTTGGTCCACATTAATTAATGAGCTAGAAAAATATGAAATTATGAATAGGTGTTCTTTACTTCAATTGCAAAAGCTAAAGGTTAACTATTTTGTGCATTATTATAAAGGCAATGGTGGTTTTGCTAGAATTATATGTAATTAAAAGAGATAAATAAAATAAGCCATTTCTAAAACTCTTGAAATAGTGGAAAGACAAAGGAGCATTCTTTGGAAGTTGTCAAAAATTATTTAGAAAAATCAAGCACAAGGAAAGATTAATAATAGTTGCTTAAATATTTTTTTGCAAATGAAATATTATTTTTAGCTCCATAATAGAAATGGTAATGACATCTACAAAGTTAAAAACATTGGGATATGTGAAACATTCCAAAGACATGCAAAGGTATTGGGCAATTGGATAAAGCTAAAATGTCACACATTCATATTTCATACAAGGTAAGAAGAATCACAAAAGGGCATTAGTTCCGTTATGTAGATCAAATTGTTTTTACTTCATGTGCAATTTTGTTGTATGATATGATATTTGTTATTGTACTAGGAAAAACACCCTTGCTTACAAAATGCTAGTAAAATAAAAAGTTGTTTCAGCTTGCCTTAATCATCGCTAATATTGCCCTATAAGAATACTTGAATAGAAATCATATCATCTTAGAGAAGGATTTTGAAATCAAAGGAAATGGATATTTATAGCAAGCTTTCATTCATGCAGTTCATAATTTGACAATATAATACCTTTAATAACGAATGTTTTTTAAAAACACAAGTCTAATAAAAAATTGTCACAATAACTAATTTACTTAGACTTTATAACATAATATCATTTAAAAAACTATTGTACAATGAATCCACAAAATATTCATTATCTTTAACATCAAAGAATGAATAAAACATCTGAAAAAATAATAAACCATTGAAGTCTACTCAATTCTTTGGTAGCACAATGAATACTGACAAAAGTGTTATTAAAAGGACATAGTGAGGAC
The DNA here is from genome assembly GCA_023846275.1 of Vanilla planifolia. Classification (NCBI taxonomy): domain Eukaryota; kingdom Viridiplantae; phylum Streptophyta; class Magnoliopsida; order Asparagales; family Orchidaceae; genus Vanilla; species Vanilla planifolia. Next base: position 71,409 of record JAIUJO010003778.1, read on the forward strand.
AACTAAGTTTAATATAACAATTCAATAGTATTGTTGTCTAACAATCTAGAATTGTTATAAGAAAATCAAAACTTTCAGGACTAATGATGAAATGAAGAAGGTGAATCATCCAACTTATGTAGTCATTTTGATAATATCTAGATTAATTACAACTCAACCATTAGCTCTTAAATTGGAAAACAAATATAAGGGGGTGAACTTACAGATTCAATGAACGATCCATGAGCCATACTATAAAACTAATAAGTAGTAGCCATGAAGTATGGATGAAACAATTGAGTAAATCATGTAAAAAACTGACATTAATTTTTAAACACAATATTGGCAACACCATTTACCAACTAAGTTATATATATATTATCCTTATATTATACATTAATGTCCAGTGTTTGATGAAATACATTCTCTAATCCATGAGAATTTTGAAAGGCTTTACACTTTTATCACACCACAAGAAGTAGCACTCCACAATGTAATTCCAACCACATATGCCAAACAAATAAAGTTTTAGGAGTCCTAAACAACTACATCTACTCCCCAAAAAAAATATAAGATACAATGCAATTCCATGCGTGACTAAATTTGCAACAATTCTCTACTAAGAAAGTTTATGTAATGACTTTTTGTTAAACCTAGATATTCTTACCATGACATCATGAAACCCTCTTATAAGCTAAACCATTGAATTGGAACAATCTGGAAACTAATATAATAGAGTAGCTCAATTTTTTTTATGTCCTAAATGACATTGCATGATCAAGGCTCCTTTGCATTTAATCCTTAAACAAATTATTGATCATAAGGTGTAACATTCTATTAGCCTTATTTCATAACCATATAGGATTCTTGATCTCTTATGTTAATTTAAATTTTAACCTTAGCAGATTTTTGTTTAAGTAATGATATTATTAACTAAGTGCCACAAGGTTTCATTTAAGACATAATTTAGCTGTTTGTAATACAATAACTCTTTGACCTTTTATTTATTCTTGGTCTTATTTTTCAATAAGACCCTTTCCTATCAAGGATAACATCAGTGTTCACAAAGCTTTTACATTTTCTCTTAGGTTCCATTTATAGGTAGTTATTGTTACGACTAATTCTATATTCATAAAAGTATTATTAGTAACAGTTGTGAGTGCATGATAATCCTTAGTAACACTTTTTGAATTCCAAATCTTTGCATATAAGCATAAAATGTTTTATGTAATACATGGCATAACTTTGTACATTGTTTTTTGCAGCACGTATACCTATTTATATCATGTCATAAAGAGAAATAAAATTTATTTCTTCCTTGGTTGAGACTTTATATTTCTTATGAGTTTCTACTTTTAAAAGGATTTATTCACAAGATTGAAGTCCAATCTTTGGAAGAATAAAAAATATAATAATGACATTATGAATTAGCTTTTAGACCCATAGACATTACAATTTTCTATACTATGGTTTAACAATTTTATAACATCAATTGTGCTAAAATTTTTATATTACAAACATATTTAGACTATGTACAAGACTTTAACATTAGCATACTCCATGATCATGTCTAAATTATGAGATACTTTGCATCTATAAATAATTTTCTAGGGCCATGTTCTAATTATTTTAGTTATTAAAGTTAAGCATGCAAAAATATGAATAGAAGCTTCACTTATACTCACAATTTAGTTAGCATCACCAATTCTTGCATAGTTTCTTCAACTAACTTGCATAATAAAGGAATTGTAAACAACAACATTTATATGTTAATGAAGTTTCTCTTTAATCATGTCATGTGGTTCCCCTTCCTTTTTAGAACAAGGTACTATGAAGTATATTTACTTGTTATTAACCAAATACTTTTCCCAAGGTTCTACAAGCCATTTTCATAAAATAATTCTTTTTTACTCTTCCTTTGATCATGGCTTAATTTATTGTATGTACTAAAGTTTTGTCCTACCTAGAAATTTAGTTAGAGGTCTTGTCTTTAGATAGGGCTTTTCTTGCTTCAAAATTAGAACTCTCTTTCTTCTTCATATTTCTTATGCCTTATCTTGCTTTCCACCAAGATATTCCTTCGTTAGCCACTCTAAAATACCTTTCTTGTTAGATGTTTCTAAGAAATTAGACGAACATTTTAATGACTTACCTTGCCTCATCTATACCAACTTAAATAACACATTTGCTTTAAGGAAAACTAGTTTGGTTTAGTTTAAGCCATGGATCGCAAATTCAACTTGAACCTCTCTTAACTATGCCATTTTTAGTAGGCCATATCTAGCAGGTAAAATTTAAGACTCTGAGTATGGTATGGTTAAAAGATATTTTGAAATCTACTTTATTTCTCATACATTTTGATATGAAACATAAAAAATTTTCCCTTTCTAATCCTCTTATAATGACTTATCAAATAACTCTAAATTTTTTAGTATGATTTATGTATCTTCATTTTGCAATTATTTTTTTCATAAGAATATGGATAAGGAATAACAATAATAATATAAATAAAATTATAGGTGATTTTAATTATCAAGCACAATGCTATCACGACTTTTGTGGTGCAACTCAAGTGTTTCCATTCAACCATTCATCAAATTGTTGGATTTCAAATTTGAAAATTAAAAATTTATGTTTTATTTTTTAAAACTTTAAACATATTCTGTTCAAATTTCAAATAAAAGTTCAAATGAAAGGTTATACCTTAGTCTATTAAATTGAAATAAAATTTGCAAGAATGTTGGGTACAATAGTACGAAGGGATCACAATTAGATTTTGAGTCAGATTTACTTTGAGATTGCTTAAATTGATTACTTTTGATCTACTTCAAAAGAGACATTATTTTTGCATTATTATAAACATTAATTAAAATCATATTTAGAAGGAACTAAAAATTAAATTTTATCGACACCAAAATCAAGGTCTAAATTACTCTTATAAGAAAAATATGGGTTCGAGTACTTTCGTCATGTTAGAAATCACCATGTGTTAATCACTTTTTTGGAAGCCAATTTCAATGAGTTGTTACGAACTTAAATTTAAGAAAACCAAGTTTTAGTTGACCTAAGCCTAAAAGTCTTATGTAATTTAGAATTCCAATAGGTTATGATAAAATTTGGTTGGAGCTAGTGTCTTTAACCAATATTTTATGTGTAAACTCATGGAATCACTCCAAAACTTGTTATGCACTTACTAGTAAGAAATCATGTTGCCCAAATGAACTAGGAAGTTACCAACCCCATATGTGTGATTATTGTATGGAAATATGTGAAACTTCATTAATCTCTCACAAAAAAGTAGCATGGGATCAAAATTCTCATGGAATTATGTACACATCACTTCCAAATTATAAACGTTAATGTGTCTCATTAGATTAATAGTTAGATCGAACAGTCTAAAATTTGTCAATTTTTTTATATCTTACAAGTTGAAATAGAGTCATTAGTTCATGCATTTTCATGAGGAAATAGTGCAATTTCATCGATCTTTCTAAATCATAAAAGTTCAAATATAATCATCTGATCCAAAAAAACATTTGATCGAATGGGAAAAACAACCTTTATCTTTCTAAATGAAACATTTCATATCTTGTCTAGAGATCTGATAATTTTTGTTATTGCAATTCAATAAAACCTTAACTCAGAAATGATTCACATGACTTTTATTTACCATTATCAAATCTAGAAAGGGATAGTCTTGATGACCTTCATGGATTGTAATTGCCACAATTTAAACACCATACAAATAACCAACTCATTATTTTTCATAGCAACTATTTTAAAATAAGCATTACTGAAATTGATTTATGAAACCCATAATGGCTAAGTTGCACGTTTAGCAACTATTATGAACTATCATAATGTGTTGAGAAATAATAGTTTTTTTAAATCGATGCTTGCCTAAAGATTCTAAAATAGTTCATGCTATTACATTTAAGCCTAAGCAGTTAGTGCTCGCTATTATTTTCATTTAATACACTTCTTATTCTTTAAGCTCCAACTCTTACTTCTAGTTCAAGCGCCTAAGCTTTTAAAATTTTGATTCTAAATTGATTAAAATAAAGCATGATACAATTGTTCTTTCATAAATATTTTATCAAGCAGACAATTATTTTACATATCAAACATAAATTGTGTTAATAGCTATTTTAATGAAATAAATAAATATTGTGACACTTGATTATGATCTATTCAAAATGCTTTCCCATTAATTTATTTAAAGTATGTTACAAGATTTAAAAACATTACAAATGGACTATCAAAATTTGTGAAACCTATATCAATGAATGAGTAGGAAAAGAAGATACTTAGAATTCCCTTGAAGTTGTATTATCCTTTGACCACTTCCATTATTATTGCTATGAACATTTCTACCAAAACAATAGATTACTTGATGAGTGAACTCGTAACAAAGGAGCTAGAGATGGGGATGAAAAATGAAAAAGAAGAACATTGTAAAGAAGAAAAAGCAAAATTACTAGTAAAGATTGAGCTAGACACTTAATTAATGTTGTCTATAAAAAAAGGATGGTATAGCTATAATCTCAAAGTCTATAGTTAAAGTATTTGGTATTAAAGAAAGAAATTGGAATGAAAGGTCCAAGAAGAGTGCAAAGAGAGGTTGTTCTTGGATAATTGGTTCTTGAGAGACAAGGCAAAATGTTAATGTGCTAATGCAAATAAATGCCAACTATGGAAGAATATTACGAGTTTGTGACAACTAAAAGAATTCCATCGGAAGAATAAGTACCATTTCAAAGTCTGTCTTTTTCATTACTAAAATATTATTAGGATAATAGTCAAACTACAATTTACTTTGTATAAATCAACAATGTGATAGCAATTTTTATTGTTTTATTTGATGACATTTCATAAACAATTATCATAAATAAAAGTTAATACATATTACAACTACACAAAATAAGATTTACTAACATGATTTGAAAATAGGTAGTACTTCTTAAATATAATATTTTTCATGATGTGGTAGCGACTATAATTTATTGCATAGCAAACTTTATCATGCTAACACACTTACGTAAAGAAAAATGACTAAACCATGCTTTGTTTGACTCTTAACCCAATTGACTTTTTTGTTTATGATCATGTATCTTGTCTATGTAGTTTAGGTAAACCAAGAAATTATAGTTTTAAAATAATAAGGGAGTAGCATGCAAAAGACCTTTAAAACATTCACACATTGAATTGGACATATACACGCAAGATCTTAAATGGTAAGAAATGTGGCTTGGTTTGTTGGAGATGATAGTTTTAGGTATGCATGACAAAAACTATTAAGAAAAAGGAGTTAAACATGTAGGTAGATTCATTCCTTGATCACTCAATTACAAAAAAAGAGTTAGTTCATAGCTTAGTTTTCATTAGAAGTAATAATAAAGGAGAACTTAAAAAAAACAAAATTTATTCAATATTTTGATTATAAAAGAATTTTACAAATATTGTTTGCTCCTAAGTCCTCATAGTTCATAATAGAAAGGAATAATAAAACTTTATCAAATTTAGCTAGAAAGATGCTGAATGAATGTAAAATACTTAATTTGTCTTTAGTCAAATCTATCTTATAGTTTGCAAACTTTCGAATAAAATATTTTCTAAAAATAACATAAGCAGATCACCTGATCAACAAGTAATATACAACATGAAACGAAAAGTTTCTCATTTGCATTATTCTTTCTATGAATAACTTAACCAAAAAAATACGTAGAGAGAATTATCAAAATTCAAGGTGAAATGAAGAAATTTTAATAGGTAATTTATTTAGTGATAGCACTTATATAGTTTGTATTAAAACCACTAATGATGTAGAAGAATCTACCTATATAAACTTTGATGAATTTATTTCATCTAAACAAGATAGCGTAAGCAAAAGAATGCATCGTTTGGGCTCATAACGAGTTAAAATTAACTTTACAAGATTAAAATCAAATAGATAAGGAGAAGAAGTACTGAAAGAAAATGTAATACTTGAAACATGAAGAAGTTTATGTTGAACAACCTAAAAGATTTAGAGTTTATAATAAATTCGATGATGTACCCATGGTATATAATGATAGACTATATGTTTTTTTCGTTCATATCACTATAAAAAAGTAGAGATCATATTTTTTTGTTAAAATAAAGATGAAAATCAACTAATATACTATATACATAAAGATGACAGTATTTGGAGCAAATAATGAGGTTGTTTGTAAAGACTTTTTACATAAAAAAAATTCATAGAATTTTAATGGGTGAGTTAACTATCTTCTTAGATATTTGAGTTAAGCAAACTAGAAAGTCATTTTGACATAAAAAATAGTTTTGAATTATGAACAAAATATTGCTTGACAAATGTCAAACCTAGAAAAGCATCTATTGGCATCAATCCCTTTTTAGATAATGGTGAAAAAGGAGAATTGGTAGAACTTATAATGTCATAAATAAATAAATAATTGTTATAATTTAGCATATGTGACCTTCATATAATACATTGTTTGTGTATGTGCTGGGCTCCAAGCTTGTGCCAAAGAATCTCATTTACTAACAAAAATTTATATATTTAACTTTGAATAAGTCCAAAAAGACTATGGTATGCAAGAGATAACTTAAATTATATATTAAAAGCATTCACCATTAATCTAGAAGTACAATATAAAGAATATTTATAAATTGAGCATGCTGCTCTTTCTGAAGTTCACTAATTTGATGAACTAAAAGAATTATTTTGCATGATCTCATAACTTTTTTAAACAAAACAAATCATTCACAAGAAAAATGTATAGATTTTATGTCATTTAGTAGGAGAACATATTGAACTTAATGATACTTAATTATAATTTCTAACTATTAATGATCTACACCCTTTCATTTTCACATATTTCCAAAATTCAAATAATTTACAAAAGATAGTTAAAAGTTTAGGAACATTAAGTCCCTTCGAATGATAACAAAATGAGGAGTTAATCTCCAAATATACAACATATGTGTAGGAAGTTAATCTCTAATTATATGACATACATTTTAAAAAATAATTTATATCTTTATTAAATATGTTAAGGGCCACATTGTTATGAATTGAAAAAGATATTTGTGATGTTGAACTAGCCATGGCATTTTTTTATGATAAAAAAATCTAAATATTTTCACAAAATTAGTTTATCAAATATTTATATTGATAGGAGAACTTAATGAATAACATTTAATTTTAGATATTATGAATATCTTCTAAGTTAGATTTGTAGGACACCAACAGATTTATTTTAAAATTAATTTTGTTAATTTTACGTTTATTTTATCTAGATTGTTAAGTTTGTTCGAAATTATTTTTATAATTCACAAAATTAAATTTTTTCAGCATCGAAATAATTATTTAAATTATACATCTCGGAAAAACATAGGACTCCAAAACTTTGATCATCATAAACTTCATCCTACCATGGTCACTACTTTGAGAGCTTAGGTCCAATGAATACTTATAAAAAATTATGTATAACTAGTAGCCTTGTTTTATTAGACATAGGTATAAACCATTATAAATAATTCAAATAGTAATAGATTATGGCATTATCGAGTCAGGGCATCACTTATAAATCCATATTATCCTGTATTGCATCAAGAAATAGCTTCAAAACATGCTATATACTTGCTAAGAAACGAGTTCATGATCTCTAGGGTGAATTAGCAGGCAACCAACTGAAAATGTTCTCTCGATTTTTTGCAAATAAAGAAAACTTTATATGTAGCTACCTCTCACACAAATAGCTAATGTGCCATAAAAATTCCTGGCTCTATTTGTGCATCTTACTTCTCTAATGTAGAGGTCAATCTGTATAATAAGATCTAGTTGTTAGATCAAATTGCAAAAGATTCCTACCACTTACTAAACCACTATAATTCAAGTCCAAACATTCCTTCATGAGAATTTTTTTAAATGAATAGTCAGCAATTCAAATACCTTTTTAAAAAACATATTCAATTTCAATCTTTTGATCATTCAATTTTCCTAGTCAAATGGCCTTAAATTCTTTAGCATTTCAAAATTGATCAAATTATAATATAGCAATTTGATCATCCAATTTTTGTTATCTAACAATCTAGGTTAAATCTTAACTCCTTAATAAATTGTTTTGCTCGTGTTTATCATGATGAAACAAGAAATAACAATCCTATAGATATTAATGATCCATTGTGGTAGTTTTCTAAGCACCATTAATCTAGTAAGCCCATTATTTGTCTTAATGTCTTTTTTTTGGAATTACTACTTTTCAAATCATGTCATTAACATGAATCAACAAAATTTGTATGTGTGGTAACTCCTTTTAGTTAGTCTGACTTGCCAATAAAATGTTGATCATTTAAAGAAAAATATTGTTAAAAGAATCTAGAAATATTTGAAGCCTTAAAAATTAAGCCTTAGCAATGAAACTTACTATTATTTCCATTTATTGTGTCATTCATTCCTCGAGATCCAACTCCCCTTTCAATTTCAATCAACTATGATTTTATCATTTTATGTTTTACTTGATTCTAGTAGGAGGAAGGTGCACCTGTTCCTTGTTAGATACTTTTATCAAGCATAAGATTGTTGTATTCTTCAAACTTAAATTTGTGTCACCAAAAGTTTTTTCTACTTATTTTATTTCATTGTGAGTTTGTTGTAACCTTTTTATTTTATTTTGTTGTTATGAATGTTTAACTTAGCTATCTTTTTGTGAAAGGCTTATATTTGTTAGATAGGTTTTTAGCTACCATTTGTTGGTTGTGGATGTAGGTTTCAATTTAAGCTAAGCCACTCAAAAGCATCTATGATTTTACCAAGAAGCATCTTCCCAAGTTCTAAAACATATCATGTTTGACATCTTCAATCATCAAATTATGTACAAACAAAATGTCTCGTTAAGAATGCCAAAACAATATTTAAGAAATATTTTAAAAAATAACAAAGATGAAACTTAACTTAAACAAAGGACATAGAGGTGAGTCCAATGACATGTTTTTATCTTGATTCAATCACATTTAGAATTACTAAAAGTTAAAAAAATAAATATGAATAAATAAAAGCAATTTATTATTTTAATGTTAAATTAATTTATTTTAAAGCTTAAATTTTTTATATTGATGTAATATAACAAATCAAAAGAATGTAATTGACACATAATAAGAGAGTTAAAGTTACGTAATAGCATAACCAAATTAAAAAAAACTGTAATAAACTAGATAAATTGTGTAAGAATTTTTCATTCCATGATATGGAAATGATTAAGCATAATATTAACAATTATCTAATCAAATATGAATTGAAATACCTCACAAAACATGCCCAAATGATTGAAAAGAAATTAAAGATATAAAAATGAGTATTGAATTGCATCGAGCTTGCCCTGATGTGTCCCATTATATTTATAACATATCTATTAGACCTTTTTGGAATTAATATAGTTTTCAAAATCAAATATCCAAAAAATATTTATTATTTTAATTTTTGTAATTAGAATGTTTATAATATAACTTAAATTAAAAATTTTTAAAATGTAGAAAATTAGCCCGATATATTGACCACACAGGAGGAGTGTTATAGTTTCATTTTTTTTTTTTGATATTCAAAAGGGGCATAAGCCCTACAGTTACATGTTGATGCGATCCTCACGGAGGATCATACATGAAATCTAGCAACATCAACTTAATAAGCGGCTTGGGGTATGAAGTCCCCGTATCCCACACAAAGTCATTACAACAAGCAGCCCGTGCCACCCAATCGGTAGGCTCATTTCCTTCCTGCTATATATGCGTTATAGTGAGGGCGTCCAGTTCTCTAGCACATCGAATGATCTCAGCAAGAGGTCCAGTCTCAGGAGCACTGGTAATAAGCTTCTGGACTGTTAACATAGCCGTCATGCAGTCCGTTTACATCTCAACAGCCCGGTACTGAGGCAAGGATCTCCGTAGTAGGTGAAAGGCCTCCAGAATCGCCTGAACCTCCATGGCCTCGCTAGCCTGTGAGACAAACCTCCTACCCATAGCCAGGAGAGGCTTCCCCATATGGTCTCTCACAACCACTCCAATGCCCGCAGAGTGTAAGCCACAAGCAGCGTCGCAGTTCACCTTAATCCATCCAATGGGAGGGGGAACCCAACAATGGGTAACAGATAGTTCAGGCGAACTGTACAGGTTCCCGCGGGACATGGATGCATGAATGTTGCTCTGGTCAGCTACAGCAGCGATCTCGATCTTAATATTGCGTAGTAATGTGCCGAGGTTGCCAGTAGGGACACTGTGTCTCTTCGCATTCCTCCTTCCCTATAGATAGTATAAGGACGTAGCCACAGTTGTGGCATGCACTGCCCCGCCACCGTTCCTTGCCGCGGGCGAACCAATGAAGGCCATAAATTTGCGGATGAAATCACTGCCGGCGCCGTCCACCTCCACATCGGCGGGATTCATCTTAACAGCAACGACGGCGTCACGAACAATGATGTTTCGCCAAAGATCCTGGGCTTGCGGGCAGCTCCAGAAGACATGGTGCGCGGTCTCCTCTGCCTCACAGCCCCACACGCAGCGGCGGTTCTCAGCCATGCCCCTCCGCACAAGCCACGTCGCCGTGGGGAGGTCGTCACCCACCACCCGCCAGAGAAACAGCCGCACCCGCGGCAGAGTTTTAAGCTTCCACAGCCCCCGCATCTGATTAGAGCTCCACCAGCTCGTCGTGGGAGCGCCGACGCCCTGTCTGCATTTCAGGTCACAGTAAATTTTGCCATTATCAATCTTCTCCATTTCCGTGTGTACCTGGACCAGCATATCACGAGCAGAGGACCGCGCCCTGGGAAGATGGAGAATTCTGTCAATGAGCATATCACTAGCCCAAATTCGAATGCTGCTGACATCCCACTTGCCCTCTTCATTGATACAGTCCGCCACCCTCGCCGGCCACCCAGTCTTCATGTTAATTAACGTCGGCCAAATGCAAATGGGGAGGAAGCCAAGCCAATTATCTTCCTCAAATCTCGCCTCCTTACCGTCTCCAATTCTCCACACGAACTCCACCACCGCAGTCGGCATCGCCTCGAGCACAAGCTTGCCAGAGTGAGATAAATTCCATGGGATCTTTGAGGTCAGTAGGTTGCCCACGTACTTCCTCCTGAAGATGTCAACCCAGGGGCTATCCTCACGACACAGCCCCCTCTTGCACTGCTTCATCATCAAGACATGTTGCCAAACACGGAAGTCCCTCAACCCCAGGCCGCCCGCATTCCTTGGAAGCGTAACACAGCTCCAAGGCACGTAATGGATCATGTGAGTATTGCTTGCACCATTCCACAGGAAATTCCTCACGCGCCGCTCCATCACTTCAATGACACCCGCCGGCACGGTGTAATGTCGAAGAATATACGTGGGGATAGCATTAAGCACTGAATTGGCCAGAGAGACTCTGCCAGCCAGGGACAGGGGACGAATCCTCTAACCAGCAATGCAAGCCTCCATTCTCTGGATTAGGAAGTTTAAATCAGCCAGCTTAAGCCTCTTAGCCACAATTGGCACTCCAAGATAATTCAGAGAACTCCCGCGCACCATGCGAAGCTTCTTAGCAACCTTCTTTGTCGTTATCGTGCTGCTCCTCCGGCTGAAGTGAACACTAGATTTAGAGAAGTTAATCAGCAGTCCTGCAATTTTACTGAAACACTAAGTGACACTGCGAATTGAACGTGTGGCTTTGCGCGTTGCATGGCCATAAATAAGGACGTCATCCGCATATAATAAGTGGGAGACCATGGGTGCATGCTGCCCTGGTCTGAATCCCAGGAGCTGTTTGGTCTCATACTCATGCATTAGTGCCGAAAGAAATTCCGACGCAATTACGTATAAATACGGTGATAGAGGGCATCCCTGTCTCAGCCCTCGATGAGCTTGTACCCAAGGCAGGCGGACGCCGTTGACTAGCACGCCAAAGGAAGGCGATTGGATGCAGGCAGTGATCCAGTCGCACCAGAGCGGAGGGAACCTTAGAATTTTCAGCATCTCGAATCAAGAAATCCCACCTGATGTTATCATAAGCTTGCATCATATCGATCTTAACCGCCATGAGGCCATACCTGGAAGAGCAGGACTGCATACGTGCCGCCATTTCTTGCGCAATAAAAATGTTGTCCAAAATGCAGCGACCGGGAATGAAAGCGCCCTGCTCCCGCGAGATGAGGTGAGGCATCAAGGGCTTGAGCCGCTCCACCAAGACTCGCGCCACAATCTTATAGATTGTATTACACAAGCTTATAGGACGAAATTGAGTCGGCATACATGCGCCCCTCCGTTTGGGCATCAGCACCACTAAGGTCTCCTTCCATTTCTCAGGCATCTTCTTTGCATCAAAGAACGCCAGCACAGCCCGAGTGATATCCCTGCTCGTAATCTTCCAATAACCATGAATGAATTCAGCAGTAATGTCATCGTTTCCAGGCGCCTTGTTCCTCCTAATTCCCCTGATAGCATCAGTAAAATAATATCCACAAGGGGAAAGTTGGATTCCAAGACATTAATGAGTTCAAGCCAACTTAATCATCAAATCTTTGATGGTTTGGAATGTCTTGTAATGATATTTAAATCATTTTAAAATTAGAATATCTATGAAATTGAAAAGTAAATAATCATGGATAAGGTTAGCATATTATTTTAGTATTATGAAACTATATATTAAAGAAAAAATGATAATCTAATGCAAGGAAATTTAACAAATCAAAGTAGCGTAAAGGTCATGCAATAGTTGATTTAGAGTGACATAGTAGTACAACCGAATTAACGAGGAAAGTTTTATTCCAACATAACAAAAGAGTTTAGTGCAATATCATCGACATCAAATATGGTATGACTTAATATTGATTAGAAAAGACACCTAAATACTGCAAATCATGAAAATATTGCAAAGCATGAAAGTAAATAAGCTAAATACAAACTTCAATTTGAAATACTAAAAAGCATGAAAATAAATAAGCTAAATACGAAAAAGTTATTTTTAATATCAATTACATATTACTAATACTAATGGAAAAAATTGGAAGTATGTTATATAATATAATTAGAGTGATTTAAGGCTCACAAAAATTTGGAATACTTGATAAATTTCATAGTAATGTTTTACTACAAGGTACTAAAGACATTTATGTAGCAACCATAATTATCAAATAAGTTACAAATCAATGTTTCTTATAAAGCATCCCAAAGCACTACAAAATAAAAAATAAAAAATGAAATAAAATAACATTTAGTAGGATATAGCTAATCGAGATGCGTTTGAAGGCTTTTGCATCATTTTCATCAATCCTTACTTCAAATAACTATAAATTCCAAAATAATTAAAGAAACAATAATAAAAGATTGTTATTTTAAATTTAGTTAATATATATTAAATTAAAGATAAGATCAATTTATGTGTTATGATATGAAAAAATTTGAGCATTGTAAAGCTCACATGCATGGGTAATTATAGATTCGAAGGACTATAACCAAATCAAAGTAAACAAAATTGATAAAAACCATCAAATTACAAAAGGAATGTGCATTTCAAGATACACAAGAGATCTAGTGTAACATTCTTGTTGATAAAATCAAATAAGTTTAAAATATCTCATAAAATGTGTATAAGTCATGCAAAATAAAGCTATTTTAAATTATAAAAAATAAAAAATTAAACTGATAAAGCTCATCAAGACAAGTGAAAAGATGTTTATTTCTTCTCCATTTGATCTTGTTAACAAATATTACAAATTATAGAAAAAATAAGATAAAATACTAATAAATTGTTATTTTAATATTTGGCAAATGCATATTGAGCTAAAAAGTGTCAATTTAATGCAATATAATATAATAAAAATCTAAGTAATTTAAAAGCAAGATAAGAGGACATTTAGAGTTATATAATAATATAAATAAGTCAAACCTAAAACTTTTAAGAAATGATATTTTATGTGAGAAAGTTGTATTGCAAGAAGCTAAGGAGAACAAGTATAATGTTCTCTATCATCAAAAAAAGTATATTTCAAAATGATTCATAAAGAATGCTAGAAAATTACAAAATAAATTATTTTAAAATTTATGTGAGACCAATGACCTTTTAATATTAAGTAAGTATATATTAATAAAGAAATAAATTAAATTGAAACAACATAATATAAATAAATAAATAAATGTAAAATTCACATGACATGGTAGTTATAGTATTGTTGGAAAATAACAAAAATATAAAAAAAATTGATGGAACAACACAAACTATATAAGAAAGTTTCACAGCAACATACTAAGGACGTCTAATATAGCATCTTTGATTACTAAGTAAAATGAAATTCAAAATGTCTCATAAAATAGGGAAAATCCATAGACAAAAATACTTCAAAATATTAAAATAATTATATAATTAGATAAAGCTCATCAAGATGTGTATAATAGCATTTGTTTCATCTTGTTTGAACCTTGTGTGGAATTTTTGCAAATTATCAAAGTAAAAAAAGAATTCAAATGATTATTTTATTATTTTGTAATTTTTTTTGTTGAAATGAGTTCAAATGAAATTATATAATATAACTAAACAAAAACTATGTAAATGTCTCGTGAGAGATAATAAGAATTACATAGTAATACAAACAAAAAACAAGAAAAATTTAAAGATTAAGTAAATTATATTGGAATGTTACATTCCAAAATACTAAGTAGATGAAGCATTTGGTCTTCAATCATAAAATTATGTATGAATTAAAACGTCTCTCAAAGCATGATAAAATCTGAGTAACTAAAATTTTTTAAAATATATAAATGAGTTTATAATTAGATTGAGGTTATGTAGATGACTCTAATGATGTTTGTTTTGTGTAAAAAAGAACCAGTTGGAATTAGTACAAATTATTAATGTAAAGAAGCATAACTTATAATAAATTATTATTTTTGTATTTTGCAAATGTATAATTATGTAGAGATTAGATAGATTATAGTAATGCAATATTAATAATTCAAGCTAATACAAAAGTCACAAGTTAGTTAAAGTATATTTTCATAGTAATGTAAGCAAATCAAATTAAAAAATTGAAATAAAATAAATATTGATAAAATTCTTCGTGAATTTTACTATTGAAGTTCATGCACTTAAATAATAAAATATTTCTTCAACTATTAAAGTTTATTTCTATATTTCTTATGTTTCATGATTGTAAGCTTCAAATATAGGATATGAAAATGAATTGTCTTAGCATATTAGAGGCAATAATGCTTTAAAACTCGAGATTGATAATTTAATAAAAGAAAATTTTACAGTTAAAGAAAACATGGAAAAATTTAAGGCACTTGAAAAAAATGCAAGTTCTAATACCAAAGCAAGCTACTTCCTTTTACTATGTATCTAATTGTAATCATTCACATTTACCATCATACATTGCTGCATTCAATCAAGCGAAAAAAGTACTATTTAGCTAATTACAATTGTTTGGCAAAAAGACAATGTTTGTTTACATGATAATTATAGATTAAAAAAATCATATATCCATGTGTTCAATACGTTAATAGTTCCTTTTATACACCTAATTATCAAGTCAATCTAATATTGCATATAATTCTTGTTCTACATTTGGACTACTTGCATTTCATCTTCCAATTAAAAAATCCATAAATCTAAAGCATAATATACATGAGTGGATTCCTATGGGAACAAATTTTGAAACTTGCTTTGGAAAATCACAACATGAAGACCATACTACTATTGAACCATGGCTGGCTCGGATTCCTAAATTTAATGGTTATGTAGATTTGTAAATGTGTTTATTTTTTAGAACTTATGGAGACATTCTTAGCTTTTTTAATTTATGACTCATTTGTGAAATGTTTGAAGACTTAAACTTATCTAGATTCAGTTAGAATTTAAATCATTTAAGACTTTTAACATCATTTAATATTATTCATTTACAACTTATATGTCAATGATATGATTTTATTTATTTGGTTAGTTTTAATACTCAATGTTATAAAATATAAAATGATGATCAAATGCTAACAATTGGTAATGATAATACTAACACTTATAAAATTAAATTTACTCAATTAGAAGCTAGCAAATTAAAATGTCTACTTACACATTCAAGTGAGATCCCTTTATGAAAAAAGAAGATTAATTTATTTTGTAGTAAAAAAATAAACAAACTAGGGGTTGTCTTAAGCCAAAAAATATTAATTGCAAAAAAAATTAATTGCAAAATTTCAATCTTTAAAGATAATTTATTTTTCTCAAAAAATCTTAATTTTAAAAACTAAAATTTTTTATTGACATTAATCTTTTTTAGATTTGCTACAATTAAATTTTATTAGAATTAAAAATGTTGCATTGTAGATTTTATTAAAGTAATCAAAGTAATAGAAATGTAAGATAATTTTCATTTAATAAATTACAAAATAAATATCTATATTATTATTACAAGGAATAGAAAATATTTAATCAATTTATTTCCCTCACATATTGAAATTTTTGAAAGTGAACAAAAGAAAATTGAGTTGGCATTGATTTCATAAAAGACCATGTTATAGTTGAACTTACAAGTGCAAGTAGGTTGGATGTGAATCATAGAGAAAATGCCCAGTTGGTTAAAGGTAAACTGTGAGGAAAACTACAAGCTGCAAACCTTTTATTAGTGGAGTTTTTCACGACATCAATTAAAGATACATCTTTGTTTTGGCACATATTCTATTTATTTATGGATTTAATAAGCTTTATATGATGTTTTGAATCATACCTAATTTGATGATCAGGGATGTTATACTCGAGCTTCTATCCCTTGGAATTAAACTCTTTGTACTATTTCTCTCAATTCATGAATGATTTTGTTGCAATTTGGTTATATTAATATCAATTTCTAATTCACTTTATATGTGAGATTTACTTTTCTTTGATTTGTTCATATTATTTCAATTTCTTTCATCTCAACATTATTATATATTTCCTGAGAATTATGAAAATATTCTAATATTTTTTTAAAGTAATCTTCAAATTTATATTGACTATAAAAAAGGCACATCTAGGACAAAAACAAATATGATGGGATACCACACAATTTTTTTAATCAAACTACATTTTGATTTTTTATAATTTAAAATATTTTATTTTCTAAAGATTCAACATGCTTTAATAAACAATTTGATCTATCATAATAATAAAATAATAGTCTAAAATTCTTTTATACTTATTTACTTTATTAAGAAAAAGTAATTCTAAGTGCGAACAAATTGAGAAAAAAAACAAACATCATTAGACTTGTCTTAACTATCTCTATCCATTTAAATATTCATTTATGTATCTCTTAAATAGTTTGCATTCTCTAAATTTTTTTCATATCATTATATCACTTCGAAACTCTAAATCTCGTTTTGTGCAACCTTTACTTGTCGTTTACTTTTTTATGTTATATGGCTTCAATTTATCTCATTTTACCTTTGATATATAACTTGTTAATGTTAATCAAATAATCTATTATTACTTATTTTTATTTTTTTGGGTTACTCATGGTACTTTTAAGTGAGGACTAATCATGATAGAAAAAAATTTTTACTACTCTATTTAAGTTCTAACTAATTAAATTTTTATTTATGTATATTTTCCAAAATTATTTTTTTGTTACTTTTTACAAGGTATTTTAATTCAAAACTAATTTCATGATTGAGAGTGCAACATTTGATCTCCTTAATATCTTGGAATGAATATTTCTTATGAAATGAAATTATCTAAGTTCTTCAACTATTTTAAACTTAGATTTGGTTATATTATGTTGCTTCATTTTATCTAATTTAAGAATATATATTATATATATAATATATATATATATATATATATATATATATATATATATATATATATTATATATATATATATATATATATATATATATATATATATATATATATATATAGTTTAATACTTAAATAATAATTATTTCTTATTTGTGCATTTTTAATAGTATAGTAAATGAGGACTGATTTCAATAAAAAAAACATAATTTCACTCATGTCAAAATGAATTGTCCAATTAAATATTTTTTGGATATTTTAAAATACTTTATTTTGGGTAGTTTTGGTGGGATTAGAGGGTCATTTTTAATTTGTTACGAATATGTCAAATAAAATATTACACAGAAAGTGCTTAGTATCTTTGAATAAAACCTTCTTGTGTAATCTTCCTTATATCTCTAAGTTTTCTTTTTCCTTTTCTTATATTCCTTTCTAGTTATTAGGCTCACCATATCTTATGTC
>JAIUJO010001271.1:0-7500 GCA_023846275.1 Vanilla planifolia
GAGTGCCATATTTTATCTGAGGATGTTATGTATTTTATTTTTGATGGTGAGGTCATTACATGACTATGGAACTTAACATTGGGGGTTCAGACTTCTATTAGACCGGTTCTCCTATCGGTATGGGTTAGGAGTGTTGGGTCTAGTAGGAGTAACATTGCGCGAGTCCATCTGTTAATTCAGGAGTCATGAACCTGATTTGACGGTGTACCCGGGAGATGGGATCCACATTGTTAAGGAAAGTAGGTGTGTAATGATGTGTTATATCCTATGTTTTTCGTAGGCTACTCAGGTTGGTATGGGACGATCTGAGCTGTCTATATGTAAAAAAAAAAAAAAAAAAAAAAATGTATGCCAAAAATCAGCCTAGGAAAAAATGGGGTGTAACAAGAGTGGTATCAGAGCCCTAGGTTAGGATAAAGGGGCTAGACATGTATAGAAGTTCAGCCCTAGGTTAGGTTAGTGGGGCTAGACATGTATAAAAGTTTAGCCCTAGGTTAGATAGTGGGGCTAGACATGTATAGAAGCTCAACCCAAGGTGGGGAGAACTATTGGTCATTTTATTATACTATGGTAGTCCGTATGCCAAATGCCAGATGACGACTCTAATGCCAGATTAGTTGTTTTTGACAGTATGGCTGGTACCAGGAGACTTCCCTTTCGTAGAGCAGCTAGAGGCAGACCTGTATCTGCTACTCCTACCCCGGAGACGATCCCAGCATTGCCAGTTGAGCCAGCCGTGGATCGTTGGATCGATGCCTTTATGCGGTTGCATCCGCGGAGCTTCAGTGGGTCGGCTGACCCAGCGGTGGCTGATGACTGGATGGCTCATATGCTTGAGCTGTTTGATGCCTTGGGATGTCCACTTGGTAGGAGGGTAGTACTTGCTGCTCTAGTATTGGAGGGAGAGGCTGCTACCTGGTGGAGAGGCCAGCGGAGCGCTGTGTTTGGAGAGGTCCAGAACAGCGAGATAGCTTGGGAGGACTTTGTTGAGGCATTCAGGGAATGCTACATTCCGGCTTCTGCCATGTCTCAGTTCAGGAGGGACCTTATACACCTCAGGCAGGGCCAGATGTCAGTGAACGACTACTTATCGAGATTCACATATCTGGCGAGGTATGCCACAGAGCTGGTACCATCTGAGGAGCGTAGATGTGAGATGTTCTTGGAGGGACTTCGTCATATGCTGCAGCGTCAGTTGGTTGTGAGCCAGTTTGCCAGATTTCGTGACTTAGTGGAGGCTGCGAGATCCGTTGAGCTTATTGACATCCGGATGGAGGCCCAGAGAGAGGCTCACAACAAGAGGAAGGGATTCAGAAATGCCCAACAGAACGAAAAGGACAAGAGACACAGAGATCACCGTGGTACCCAGGAGGGCGTGATCCAGCCACGGCCTATTTCCGAGAGGCCAGTGCAGCAGACAGGTACTCGGACTGGGGGGATGATTTGCTACCACTGTCAGCAGCCAGGACACATAAGGTACGACTGCCCAGAATGGAAGAAAAAAAGGATCACAGGACCGGTTGGTTCATCTGGGGGACAGCCTAGAGTATTTGCATTAACTCAGCAGTAGGTTTCAGAGTCACCAGAGGTGATCACAGGTATGCTTTATTTTGGTAACATACAGTGCGTGACTTTGTTTGATACTGGTGCATCTCATTCTTTTGTTGCTGAGAAGATCTGGAATCAGATATCAGGATCCAAGGGTTATTTAAAAGAATCCTTACTGGTTAGGCTTCCTGATGGGAAAGAGATTCCCACTGTTCAGAAGATTGATGGATCTATTCTGATTAGTGTACACGAGTTCATAACAGAGTTGATATGTGTGCCGCTAACAGAGTTCGACATCATTTTGGGGATGGATTGGTTGTGCTACCATGTAGTGGTTATGGAGTGTTGCGAGAAGAAGGTTTGGATCAGGGTGCCTGGTTCGGAGGATGTGATATACTTTGGTCTGAATAGGCAGATTCCCCTGATCTCAATTCTTCAGGCAGAGAGACTAGTGAGGAAGGGTTGTACTGGTTGGTTGGCCTATGTGACCGATAGCCAAGCCACCACTACCCCTATGTCAAATATTCCAGTGGTGAGAGACTTCCCTATGGTTTTTCCAGAGGAGCTGCCTGGACTTCCACCAGCTAGGGAAGTGGAGTTTTCGATTGATTTGGAGGTAGGAGTAGCTCCTATTGCTAGAGCTCCTTACAGGATGGCTCCAGTCGAGCTAGCAGAGTTGAAGACTCAGTTACAGGACTTATTAGACAAGGGACTCATACGCCCCAGTTGTTCACCTTGGGGTGCCCCTGTCTTATTCGTCAAGAAGAAAGATGGTAGTATGAGGCTGTGTGTAGATTATAGGGAATTGAATAAGGTTACGATTCGTAACCGGTACCCTTTACCACGTATTGATGATTCACTCAGAAGGAACTGAATTTGAGGCAAAGGAGGTGGTTGGAATTGATAAAAGACTATGAGCTGGTGATAAATTACTGCGAGGGTAAGGCTAATCCTGTTGCTGATGCTTTGAGCAGACACGTAGTTATGGCATACTATGTTAGTCTCTGACTCTATACTAGACTTGGATTGGGATGTTGAAAGATGTCAGGAATAGGTCGTTTCCTATGGTCAAGGTTCTGTGGAATAGACATGACGAAAGGGAGGCAACCTGGGAGCTAGAGCAGGATGTTGCGGAAAAGTGGTCGGAACTTCTTGCTGAATTTCGAGGGCGAAATTCCTGATAAGGTGGGGAGATTGTTATACCCGGTAAAATATTATAGGTTTAATCTTCAATAATTCGAATTGGCTGGGATGATTTCAGATCGACAGTAGGTTGAGCCAGGAGCTCAATTGGAGGCTATTGAAATTTATGAAATTTTCTGGGGATTTTTCGGAGCACCGAGGAATTTTTAAGTAATTTTCCCTGTTTAATTGGATTTTTGGAAATTCGAAAATCTATTTAAATCGGTCCATTAAACCAGAAATTGGTTTTTACCGCGCGTGAACCGGACCGGAGCGGTTCAGCGAAGGCGGGGGCGGTTCGTCGAGTGCGTTTGCGCGTGCGTTTGGATAAGCCGCGGATAAGCGGATCGGACGGACGAGATCAGCGGTGGAGATTAACCGGCTGATCGAAGGTTAAACGGCATTTTGGCAGGTCAACCGGCGCTTAATGGGTCGTTAATGGGTTAATACCGGTTTAAAGCGGGGTATTTAACCCGAACTGTTAGACTGTTAGGGTTAGGGTTTTCGAACGGCCGGAGACGAAGCTTTCGCGGCGAACGGCGATATTTTCCCGGCAGCCTTTCAAGGGGCTTTTTGTACCTGGAGGTTCGCGTGATCGAGGAGAATCGATTGGTACCGGTTTCGTTCGGCGAGGAGCAGCGGTTGGTCACGTGCGAGCTTCACCGTCGCCACCGTCGCCGGAGAAGAAAGGTAGGAAATTCAGTTTAAATTTCGTTAATTAGCGAATTAAAAATATGAATTACTTTGCAATTAACTACCAGAGCATGTGAATTGTGTTTTTTTTGAAAGTGATTAATGCAAATTATTGATTTAGCATTTTAGGGTTTTCGGAAAAATTATACCCGTCAAATTGGAAATTTTACCGAGCAATTGATGATTCTATTATGGACCTTAATCATGTTAAGATTGTATCAAATGCTGAAAATTGTTTAATTTCATAGATTGTTTGTTTAATTTCATAAATTGTTAAATGAGGATCGGATGAAAACTTCGGCGGGAAATTTGATTGAATCTTAGAAATTAGTGGCATTATTGACAAATTAGGATAGTATGAACATCGGATTTTGCTTCTCCTTGATCTCGGTCGCCGGAAATCGACGGGGAAAACGGAATTTCCCGGAGGAATCGTCGGCTAGGGTTTCGCAGGCGCCGGGCGGAGGAAGGAGATGGATTAGATTAATTTCAGCTTAGTTAATTAAATAATTGTAATTAATTAATAATTAATAATAATTAAATACTAAACGTCGGCTGGAAAATTTGATTTAAAGGTTCGGCCGGTGGGTTCGCGGTTCAGCGCGGGTTTTCCGAACCGGCAGCGAAACCCGGTTCAGCGGAACGCGGGCGCGGACGAACGGCGGAGGAAAAACTTAATTCGGAAATTAATCCAAATTTTCGGAAAATATGTGGAATTTAAATTTTCGGAAATTTATTTCAAATTTTCGAAAAAAAGGATATATGTGGAATTTAAATTTTAAATTCCGAAATTTATTCCGAATTTCGGAAAATGGATAAAGGGCAGAAATTGAAGTTGAAATTTAAAATTTCCTGAAACGAGAAAAATGTGATTTAGGGAAATCACATAGACAAGTTGAAAGTTACTGTTGGAAATTATCCATAAATTCAGTGCAGCTGGATCAGTTGGAAGGAAGTGTGACACTTGGGTAAGTGTTACCAGAATAGTCAGAATTTCGATATAGTTTGTGTTACTTGGATGGCATTGACATGGATTGAGTCAGTTTACTCAGTTTTGGCATATTTTATGGATTGGCATGCTGGACCGAATTACTATAGACCCTATATGATGTTTTAGGGTAGTTGTGGTAGGTAACTGTGCGGTTCAGACTTAGCTTCCACAGTATACATGTGGACTGGTATGCGCCTTGTTGTACCTGGACACATGTTGCCGGATCTTGGAGTTAGAGATTGGCAATGACTGTAGGGGCGTGAGCTTCTATGGAAGTTGTTGGTAGAGGACTCCTTGGGACGGTGGCTGAGTCGATCTCTCCTGGTCCATGTGTGTAGGCCTGCGCGCCTGAGGGTGGCAGGGGTGTCTCGCAGTGGCTAGCCAAGTGTGTAGGCCTGCGCGCCTTAGGGTGACAGGGGTGTCTCACGTTGGCTAGAGATTTTGTGACTGGATTTGTCTATAGTCTCCAGGAGATTGATTGACGAGAGACGCTGCGGTGTCGGGTGCTTAGGCGCCATGCTTGGTTCGAGATGGGCGTTCCCACTGGCACGCTACCTGGAAGCCCAGAGGAGAGCTACTCTGGTGTGACTGGGGGTGATTGTGGTTGGTCGGAGTCTGGGATTGAGAGTGCCTATCCACCATACATTGTTATGCTGTATTCCTATACTCTTGCTATTATCCTTCTCTTGCATGTGAGTTTTACTAGCTGTCTTTCCTACTGGGCGTAGCTCATTCCTTTTTATTCTATATTTTTCCAGTGGATCGGCAGACTTGACGCCACCCAGCTTTAGGTGGGATCGTGATCAGTAGGCTAGTGGAGGAGATCTGATCTGTGATTATCCGAGATATTCTGGTTAGTTGATTGTTGCTGTTGGATGTATTCAGTGAGACTGTTATTTTTATGTCTTGTATTATGTGAGAGTAATTCTGACTTATGTATCTAGTTGGATGATATTGTATTTGTTGGACTTGGATCTTATTCTTGTGATATAGTTTCCATTCACTGTTTTACTTTATTATCTTGATGGTATAGTGTGTGGAGTGCCATATTTTATCTGAGGATGTTATGTATTTTATTTTTGATGGTGAGGTCATTACATGACTATGGAACTTAACATTGGGGGTTCAGACTTCTATTAGACCAGTTCTCCTATCGGTATGGGTTAGGAGTGTTGGGTCTAGTAGGAGTAACATTGCGCGAGTCCATCTGTTAATTCAGGAGTCATAAACCTGATTTGACGGTGTACCCAGGAGATGGGATCCACATTGTTAAGGAAAGTAGGTGTGTAATGATGTGTTATATCCTATGTTTTTCGTAGGCTACTCAGGTTGGTATGGGATGATCTGAGCTGTCTATATGTAAAAAAAAAAAAAAAAAAAAAAATGTATGCCAAAAATCAGCCTAGGAAAAAATTGGGTGTAACATTCCTCTTCTTCTTCTTCTTCTTCTTTAACTTCCTTATCTTCTTTATCTCCTCAATCTTTTTCTTCTTTTTCTTCATCTTTTGCTCCTTCTTCTTCTCTTTCTTCTTCTTCTTCTTCTTCTTCTTCTTCTTCGCCTTCTTCTTCTTCTTCTTCTAAATCTCTACTATAGATTCTTTTTCTTCTTCTTCTTCTTCTTCTTCTATCTCTTCTTCTTCTCCTTATTTTTCTTCCTATTTTTCTTCTTCTTCTTCTTCTTATTCTTCTTCCTCCTCCTCTTTTCTTCTCCTTCTTCTTCTCCTTCTTCTTCTTCATCTTCTTCGTTAACTTTTTCTTCTTCTTCACCTCGTTCTTCTCCTCCATCTACCTCTTCTTTTTTTTTTCTTCATCTTCTTCCTTTATTTCTTCTTCTTCTTCCTCTTCTTCTTCTTCTTCTTGATTTTCTTCTTCTTCTTCTTCTTCTTCTTTTAAATCATCATCTTGATCTTCTTCGTATTATTCTTCTCCTTCATTTTCTTCTTCTTCTTCTTCTTCTTCTTCATCTTCTTCTTCTTCTTCTTCTCCTCCTTCTTCTTCTTCTTCTTCTTATTCTTCTTCTTCTTCTTCTCCTTCTCCTTCTTCTTCTTCTTCTTCTTCTACTTTATTTTCTACTTTTCTTCTACTTCTTCTTCTTGTTCTTCTTCATCTTCTTCGTCTTCTTCTTCTTCTTCTTCTTCTTCTTCCTCTTCTTCGACTTTTTCTTATTCTTCCTCTTCTTCCTCTTCTTCTTCTTTCTCTTCTTCCACTTTCCTTCTTCTTCTTCTTCTTCATCTTCATCGTTTTTTCTTCTTTTCTATCATCATCATCATCTTCTTCTTCTTCTCCTCCTCCATCTTTTTCTTCTTCTTCTTCTTCTTCTTCTTTTACTTCTTCTTCTTCCTCTTCTTCCTCTTCATCTTCTTCTTCTTCCTATTCTTGTTCTTCTACTTCTTCTTCTTCTTCCATTTATTCCACTTCTTCCTCTTCTTCTTCTTTTAACCCCTCTTCTTTTTCTTCTTCTTTTAATTCTTCTTCATCATCTTCTTCTTCTTCTTCTTCAACTTCTTCTTCTTGTTCTTCTTCTTTTTGTACTTCTTCTTCTTCTTCTTCTTCCTCCTCCTCTTCTTCTGCTTCTTCTTCTTCTTCTTCTTGTTCTTCTTCTTCTTCCTCTTCTTTTTCTTTTTCTTCTTCTTCCTCTTCTTCTTCATCTTCCTCTTCTTCCTTTTATTATTCTTCTTCTTCTTCTCCTTCTTCTTCATCATCTTCTTCTTTTTTTCTTCTTCCTCTTCTTTTTCTTCTTCTTCTTTTTATTCTTCTTCTTCTTCTTCTTCTTCTTCTTCTTCATCTTCTTCATTTTCTTCTTTTTCTTCTTCTTCTTCTTCATCTTCTTCTTGTTCTTCTTCTTCTTCTCTTTCTTCTTCCTCTTCTTCTTCTCCTTCTTGTTCTTCTTTTTCTTGTTCTTGTTCTTCTTCTTCTTCTTTGTCTCTTTCTTCTTCTTCTTCTTCTTCTTCTTCTTCTTTAGCTTCTTCTTCCACTTCTTGTTCTTCTTCTTCTTTTTCTTCTTCTTGTTCTTGTTCTTCCTCTTATTCCTCTTCTTCTTCTTCTTTTTCTTCTTCTTCTTCTTCATCATCTTCCTCTTCTTCTTC
>JAIUJO010001271.1:30000-35000 GCA_023846275.1 Vanilla planifolia
TCTTCATGATGTTCTTCTTTTACTTCTTCTTCCACTTCTTCTTCTTCTTTTTCCTCTTCTTCCTTTTCTTCCTCATCAACACATTCTTCTTCCTCTTCTTCTACCTCTTCTTCTCGTTCTAATTCTTCTTCTTCCTCTTGTTTTTCATCTTCTTCTTCTTCCTCTTCTTTTTCTTCTTCTTGTTCTTCTTAATCTTCTTCTTCCGCTTCTCCTTCTTCACCTTCTTCTTCTTCCTCTTCTTTTTCTTTTTCTTCAACTTCTTCATCTTTTTCTTCGCCCTCTTCTTCTTCTTATTCTTCTTCTTTAACTTCTTCTTCTTCTTCTGCTTCTTCTTCTTCCACGTCTTCTTTTTCTTTTTATTCTTGTTCCTCTATTCCATTATCTTCTTCTTCTTCTTCTTCTTCTTCTTTGTCTTCTTCTTCTTCTTTTTGCTCTTCTTTTTCTTCTTCTCCATCTTCTTCTTCTTTTACATCATTTTCTTCATATACTTCTTATTATTGTTCTTTTTTTTCTTTTCCTTCGACTCCTTCTTCTTCTTCTTCTTCTCCTCCTCCTCCTCCTTCTTCTTCTTTTTCTACTTCTTATTCTTCTTCTTCATCTTCTTCTTCTTCATCTTCTACTTCTTCTTCTTCTTCATCATCATCATCATCATCTCATCTTCTTCTTCTTCTTCTTCTTCTTCTTCTCTTCTTTTTCTTCTTCTTCTTCTTCTTCTTCTTCTTCTTCTTCTTCTCCTTCTTCTTCTTCTCCTTCTTCTTCTTCTTCTTCTTCTTCTTCTTCTTCTTCTTCTTCTCCTTCTTCTTCTTCTCCTTCTTCTTCTTCTTCTTCTTCTCATTTTTTCTTCTTAATCTTCTTCTAAATCTTCTTCTTCTTCTCTTCTTCTTCCCTCTTCTTTATCTTCTTCTTCTTCTTCTTCTTCTTCTTCTTCTATTTCTTCTTCTTCTCCATCTTTTTCTTCTTCTTCTCCTCCTCCTCCTTCTTCGTTTTCTTCCTCTTCTTCTTCCACTTCTTCAACTTTGTCTTCTTCCTCTTCTTCTTCTTCTTCTTCTTCTTCTTCCTTCCTCTTCTTCTTCTTCTTCTTCTTCTTCTTCTTCCACTTCTTCTTCATCTTCTTCTTCTCCATCTTCTTCTGCTTCTTCTTCTTCTCTTCTTCTCCTTCTTCTTTAGCTTCTTTTTCTTTGGCCTCTTCTTCTTCTTCTTCTTCTCCTTCTTCTTTTTCTTCTTCTTCTTCTTCTTTTTTTGCTTATTCTTCTTCTTCTTCTTCTTCTTCTTCTTTTCTTCTTCTACTTCCTCTTTTACTTCTTCTTCTTCTTCTACTACTTCCTATTCTACTTCTTCCTCTTCCTCTCCTTCTCTTCTTCTTCTTCTTCTTCTTCTTCTGCTTCTTCTTCTTCTTATTCTTCTTCTTCTTCTTCTGCTTCTTCTTCTTTTTCTTCTTGTTCTTCTTCTTCTTCCTCTTCTTCTGCTTCTTGTTCTTCTTCTTCTTCTTCTTCTTCTTCTTTTTCTTTTTCCTCTACTTCTTCTTCTTCTTCTTCCTCCTCCTCTTCTTCCACTTCTTCTTCTTCTTCTCCTTCATCTCTTCTTTTTTATCTTCTTCTTCTTTCTCTTCCTCTTTTTCTTCTTCTTCTTCTTCTTCTTCTACTACTTCTTCTTCATCTTTTTCATCATCTTCTTCATGTTGTTCTTATTATTCTTCTTCTCTTTATTCTACTTCTTTGTCTTCTTGATCACCATCATCATCATCATCATCATCTTCTTCTTCTTCTTCTCTTCTTCCTCTTCTTCTTCGACTTCTACTTCTTCGTTATCTTTTTCATCATCTTCTTCTTCTTCTTCTCCTCCTCCTCCTCCTTCTACTACTTCTTCTTCTTCTTCCTCTTCTTACTATTCTTCATCTTCATCTTAAACTTCTTCTTCCACTTCTTCTTCTTCTTCCTCTTCTTCTTATTCTTCTTCTTCCTCTTCTTCCTCTTCCTCTTCTTCTGCTTCTGCTTTTGATTCTTCCCCTTCTTCTTCTTCTTCTTTAACTTCTTCTTCTTCTATTTGTTCTCCTTCTCCTTCTTCTTCTCCTTCTTCTTCTTCTTCTTCTTCTTAATCTTCTTTTTCTTCTTCTTCTTCTTCTTCTTTAGATTCTTCCTGTTCTTCTTCTCCTCCTCCTCCTCCTTCTTCTTCTTCTTCTTCCATTACTTGTTCTTCTTCCATTACTTCTTCTTCTTATTCTTATTCTTCTTCTTCTTCTTCTTCTTCCTCCTCCTCCTCCTTATCTTATTCTTCCTCTTGTTCTTCTCCTCCTTCTTCATCTTGTTCTTCTTCTTCTACTTCTTTTTCTTCTTCATCTTCTATTTCTTCTTCTTCTTCTTCTTCCTCCTTTTCTTATTATTATTGTTGATTATTATTATTGTTTTTTCTTCTTATTCTTCTTCTTCTTCTTCTTCTTCACCTTCTTCTTCTTCTTCTCTTCTTCTACATTAACTTTTGCTTCTTCTTCTTCTTTTTCTTCTTCTTCCATCTCTTCTTTTTTGCTTTTCTTCCTCTTCTTCATCTCCTTTTTCTTCTTCCTCTTCCTCTTATCCTTCTTCTTCTTCATCTTTTTTTTCTTCTCCTTGTTCTTCTTCTTCTTCTTCTTCTTCTTGTTCTCCCTTCTTCTTCTTCTTCTTCTTCTTCTTCTTTTTATTCTTCTACTTCTTCTTCTTCTACTTTAACTTCCTTATCTATTTCTTCATCCTCTTCTTTTTCCTTTTCTTATTATTCCACTTCTTCTTCTTCTTCTTCTTTTCATCATCATCTTGTTCTTCTTCTCCTCCTCCTCTACGTTCTTCTTTCTCTTCTTCTTCGTCTTCATCTGCTTCTTCTCCTTCTTCTTCTTCTTCTTCTTCATCTTCTTCTATAACATCATCATCATCATCATCTTCTTCTTCTTCTTATTCTCCTCCTTCTTGTTCTTCTCCTTCATCTCCTTCTTCTTCCACTTCTTGTTCTACTACTAATTCTTCCTCTTCTTCTCCATCTTCTTCTTCTTCTTCTAATTCTTCCTCTTCTTTTTCTTCTCCTGCTTCTTCTTTTTCTTCTTCTTCTTCTTCTTCTTCTTCTTCTTCTTCTTCTTCTCCTTCTTCTTCATCCTCTTCTTCTTCTCCTTCTTCTCTTCTACTTCTACTCCTTCTTTGCCTTATTCTTCTACTACTTCTTCTACTCCTTCTCTTCTACTTCTTCTTCATCTTTTTTTTCTTGTTTTTCTTCTTCCCCTTCTTCTTCTTCCTCCTCTTCTCCTTTCTTCTTCTTAATCATCTTCTTAATCTTCTTCTTCTTCTTCTTTTTCTTCTTCTTCTTCTTCTTTTGCTTCTTCTTCTTCATCATCTTCTTTTTCATCTTCTTCTTCTTCTTCTTCTCCTTCTTCTTCGTTTGCTTCCTCTTCTTCTTCTTCTTCTTCTTCCTCTTCTTCTTCTTCTTCTTCTTCTTGCTCTTCTTTCTTCTTCTTCCTTTTCTTCTTCTTCTTCTTCTTCTTCTTTTTCTTCTTCCTCTTTCTCTTCTTCTTCTTCTTCTTCTCCTTCTTCTTCTTCTTCTTCTTCTTCTTCTTCTTCTTTCTCTTCTTCTTCTTCTTCTTCTTTTTCTTCTTCTTCTTCTTCTTCTTCTTCTTCTTCTACTGCTGCTGCTTCTTCTTCTTCTTTTTCTTGCTCTTGTTCTTCTTGTTCTTGTTCTTCTTGTTCTTGCTCTTCTTCTTCTTCGTCCTCTTCTTCTTCTTCTTCATCTTCTTTTTCTTCTTGTTCTTCTTCTTCCTCTAACTCTTCTTCTTGTTCTTCTTCTTCTTCTTTTACTTCTTCTATTTCTTCTTCTCTTTCTTGTTCTTCTTCTTCCTCTTCTTTTTCTTTTCCATCTCCTTCCTGATCCTCCACTTCTTCTTCTTCCACTTCTTCTGCTTCTTCATCTACTTCTTCTTCTTCTTCTTCATCTTTTGCTTCTTCATCTTCTTCTTCTTCTCTTCTTCTTCTTCTTCTACTTCTCCTTCTTCTTCATCATCTTCTTCTTCTTCTACTTCATGCTCTTCCACTATTTTTCTTTTCTTCTTATTTTTCTTTCACTTCTTCTTCTTCTTCTTCTACTTCTTCATCTTCCCCTTCTTCTTCTTCTTCTTCTTCTTCTTCTTAGTCCTCTTCTTCTTCCTCTTCTTCTTCTCCATCTTCTTCCTCTTCTTCTTCTTCTTCTTCTTCTTCCTCTTTTTCTTCTTCTTCATCATCATCTTCCTTTTCTTCATGTTCCTCTTCCTCTTCTTCCCTTGTTCCTCCTCTTCTTTCTCTGCTTCCTCATCTTCTTCAACTTCTCAACTTCTTCTTCTTCTTCCACTTCTTCTTCTTCTTCTTCATCTTATGTTTCTTTTTCTTCTTCTTTTACTTCTTCTTATTTTTCAAACATTTCTGCTTCTTCCTCTTCTTCCTATTTTTCTACTTCTTCTTCATCTTCTTCTTCTTCTTCTGCTTTTCTTCTTCTTCTTCTTCTTCTTTTTCTTCTTCTTCATTTCTTCTTTTTCATCTTCATCTTCTTTTTTCTTCTTCTTCTTCTTCTTCTTCTTCCTCCTCTTCTTCCTCCTCCTCTTCGTCTTGCTCTTCTTCTTGCTCTTTTTCTTCTTCTTCTTCTTCTTTTTCTTCTTCCTTATCTTCTTCTTCTTCTTCTTCTTCTTCCTCTTCTTCTTCTTCTTCTTCTTTTACTTCTTCTTCTTCTCCTCCTCCTTCTTCTTCTTCTTCTTCTTATTCCTCTTCTTTTACTTTTTTCTTCTTCCTCTTCTTCGTCATCTCTCCTCCTTCTTCTTCTTCTACAAGTTTCTTCCTCTTCATGTTTTATTCTTCTTCCTCTTCTTCGTCTTCTTCATCTACTTTTCCTTTTTCTTCATCTTCAACTTCTTCTACTTCTTTTTCCACTTCCTCTTCTTCTTCTTCTTCTTATTCTTTTTCTTCTTCATCTTTTTCTTCTTCATCTTCTTCATTCTTCGTCTTATTCTTCTTCTACTT
>JAIUJO010001271.1:50000-75000 GCA_023846275.1 Vanilla planifolia
GATCATCTTATTCTTCTTTTTCTTCTTCTTCTTCTTCATCATCATCATCTTCATCTTCTTGTTAAAATCTTTTGAAAATCTTAGTGGTTGGTGATAAATAAAAGGCTATAGAATGTGTTGTAAAAACATTAGTCATTGGCTCTACCAGTTTAAACTATGGTGAACAAAAGAATTATGAAGAAAGACTTCACAAAATGAAGTTATGTGAAATATATTTGATAGATGAATTTTTCACTGCATACATAGGTTTAATATATTATTTAAGTGATACTCAACAATAAGAATTTTGGATTCAATGTCTTTTTTCAAAAATCTCTTTTCCTTATTATAATGTTATATCACAAAAATATAACAATCTTTTGTCCACCAATACTAGTTTATTAAATAAAAATAATAATGGTATGCTTAGAAGAGCTTGCACAAAGACAATAGAACAAATTTGTGAAAACACTTTTGCTCCGAAACAAATAAGCAAAAATCTCAGAGTCAAGAATGGGCTACAATTGTTGCTCAAAATTCTCTGAAGATTAAAATTATATTTGTGGACATCCTCCTTCATATAATTTGTAGGGACCATTGTATTCTTTCTTAAAAAAAAGAAACAAAGATACAAAATTACTAAATAAAGGTGGAAACCTGAGTTTAGGAAAGAACAAAGTTTTAAAAAAAAGAAATTTGTTAAAAAATATAACAAAAAGAAAGGAAAAAAATATTTTCGATGTTTTAAGTGTAATAAAAAAGGACGTCATGCAAATGAACAAAACTTGTCAAAATCATAGTGGTTGATGATAAGCAGAAGGCTATAAAATGCCTTGTAAAAACATTAGTCGCTGACTTTACCAGTTTAGACTACGATGAACAAAAGAATTATGAAGAAAGACTTCATAAAATGAAGTTATGTGAAATATGTTTGATAGGTGAATTTGTCACTGCATACATAGGTCTAATATATTTTTTAGGTGGCACTCAACAATAAGAATTTTGGATTCAAGGATTTTTTTTGAAAATCCTTTTTCCTTAGAATAATGTTATATCACAAAAATATAACAATCTTTTGTCCACTAATACTAGATTGTTAAATAAACACAATACTAATATGCTTAGAAGTGCTTGCACAAAAACAATAGAACGAATTTATGAAAACACTTTTGCTCTGAAAGAAATGAGCAAAAATCTCAAAGAGTCAAGAATGGGCTACAATGATAACTCAAAATTCTTTGAAGATAAAAATTATATTTATGAATGTCCTCGTACAGTAATTTGTGGAGACCATTGTATTCTTTCTTAAAAAGAAAGAAACAAAGATACAAACTTACTAAATAATGGTGGAAACCTGAGTTTAGGAAAGAACAACGTTTCATCAAAAAGAAATTTGTTAAAAAATATAAGAAAAAGAAAGGCAAAAAACATTTTTGATGTTTTAAGTGTAATAAAAAAGGACATTATGCAAATGAATGTTCTGTGAATATTAAAAGTATAGTCATATCTAATATTGATGATTATTCTATTAATATTGGAACAATTGAAAAAAATTTTGATGACATCAACTCTGTCTATTAAATTACTTCTTATTATGAATGCACAGAGTTAGAGTCCAATTCTGAATCTGAACAACATTTAGATTTTGAAACCAAAGATTTTGAAAATCTTAAAATCAACATGATTACTATAAAAAAACTCTTACACAAATGAAAATTATTCCATTATTACCTTCTTTGAAACTTCTTACTAAGGAAATGGTATCCTCTCCAGGATATATTATTTACATAGGAATGTTACTAAACTACTAAAGTAATGTTAGACTTAATAATCCTAATACCATTTGGATATTATGATATACTACATAATATACCATATCCTTCCAAAGAAAATATATTCATTACTTATGGGTTAATAGAACCCATGACATATCAAGCCCAAATTATCATAATTAAAAATACCAGTCTAGAAGATTAAGATTATTTAATTAGACCTAATGTTCCAATTGAATTATTAGTCATCCATAAATATGAAGATTTCCCATAATGATCGTTTGTATGGACGAACAAATCATTAACAACCCTCTTAGTAGCATTATTGAAGGCACTAAATCTAATCTTGCAAACAAACTATTTGGGATTAAGCTAAATCTTGATTTCTGTATAAGTCTTTACGACCAAAATATCGAAAAGACTTGTACATTATTCATTGGCTTTAAAGGCATAAATTTATTACCTTGATAAAAAATTCTTGGTATACAATTGGAACATTATATGGCTCTAAATGATACATCTACATTTAGATCCATTACTCTCAAAAACTTTGTCATGTTATTTGACATTACTGTCGATAAAACAATACAACTATGAATAGTCGATATATGACATCTACGTCAAGATAATAACATATGACAATTTGTTAAAACACTAAAAGCTAAGATACAATTACCTGTAGAATATTTTATTTCCTTTGGCAATATAATTTCTACTATTACAAAAAATCAAATTGATCACTCATCTTCTTCTATTAGTCTTCTTAGACACTATAAGGAAGGTGAATCATCGACACAATCTCTTATGGCAAACCACCCAAGCTTCCATACGAACAATCCAGTCAAAGGTCGTACTTTAGGACTTCTTGACAATAATGCTCAATTACTTAAAAACCCCATAATACCATCGTAATAGACTTAAAAAAGAGAGCTCAGCTCCATATCTATTTACCATTGACTATCCATCTTCCAAAATACGAAGATATAATAGTACATGCTTTGTTGGATACTGGTGCTGAAGCTAGTGTGCTTCAGCAAGTCTTTATCCCAAAGTAGTTTTGGCTTCCTTTAGAAAACAAAACACTTCTAATAGATTTTATGGGTGAACAAGTTCCTGTAATCCATAAAGTCACCAATCTTTCGATATCTCTACCTAATATCCATAACACCATCAATGCCTATCAATTCAACTTTGCTCTGCTACCAATCGATTTTAATACCGATTGTTTAGTAGGACTTGTTAACCTTTGCCATCTGGCACCATTCAATACTTGCTTTTTTTCTTTAGATAGACACTCCATTCCATGTGTCCCTCTTCTGGCTCACATTGCCCCTCAATTTTATCCTACAGCCTAACGTGGTGATATATTCCCCTTACCAACATGTCTTGTTGACCATGTTCAAACGACTTATACCTCCTATCTGCAACATTTATACCTACAATATTACAACTACTACTCCATTGAGGAACTATGAATATGCTCCTTGAACCTTTATACTCAAATAATACGTTTAGATGGTTTGACAAATCTCCTAAATATTGTTCTATAGAACTTTTAGAACAATATCAAAATACTGATATATATGTCAATACCATCATGGTATCTCTTATAAAAAAACAAGAATTTAATAGTCTATTATAGGAACTATTACATCTCAAACTAATTCAAAAGAGCCATAGCTCTCATTACTCTCTGGCTTTTATAGTACAAAATCATGTAGAAATAAAATGTGAAAAGCCAGAATGGTTATCAATTTACTGCAAGCTAAACTTTTTGTACTATATTTGATGGTTACTTTATAACCAACTACTGAGCACCTAATAAAACAAATACAAGGTGTAAAATATTATAACAATTTTGATGCCAAATCTAGATTTGGCAAATTAAACATGCTAATCAAACTTTCATAGAACTAACAACCTTTACCTATCCACAAGGGCATTTTGAATGGTTAGTCATGCCTTTTGGATTAAAAAATGCTCCACAAATATTCCAGAAATGGACGAATTCTATTTTTGGATATTTTTTTTACATTTTAGTCTACATAAATGATATTCTCGTTTTTCTCAAATAGAGAAAGAACATAAAAAAACATCTTTCATATATCATTAAAATTATGCTCAATCAATGCATTATATTAAGTCCAAAAAAACCGAACTTTTTAAAATAGAAATAAATTTTTTAGGAAAAAAACAAAAATACACCAATACAACTATAAGAACATATATATACAAAAGTAAAAGACTTCTCCAAAACTTTTACTAATCTAGAACAACTATAGAGCTTTTTAGGACTCTTAAATTATGAACGAAAGTTTGTACCAAAACTTTGTCTAAAATAAAATTATTACAAAATAAATTAGCCAAAAATAGGCTAAATACAAAATAGCAACTTGCGAACAACCTTGTTGTTAGAACATAGGAAAAATACCAATCTTTTTGACAAAAGACGAACAGAGAGAAATACGGCAAATAAAAGAATTTGTTACAGTAAAACAAATTTTTTTTTCTCAAAGAAGATAAAATAACTTTGCAAACTGGTTCCTCTGATTTTTTTGGTCTAGTGTCTTTATTGCAAATACAAATGAAATAGTAGTATATACTTTGGATAAATTTATAAAAACCCAAAGTAAATATGACACTTTTGATAAAGAATTACAAGCTATAAAATTAGCTATTAAAAGTTTAAAAATTTATTTACTCCATAAAGTATTTATAATCAAAACTGTCAATAAAACTGTAACCCAATTTTATAGAAAAAACAATAAATAACCCTGAAGAAAAATTTAAGATGTATACGTCTTGCATTATACCTTGAAATTTTTTACTTATACTGTTAAGTATATTTCTGATTTTACTAAAACTATTACTGATCTTTTTATCAGGCCATGAATGAGGAAGAACTATAACTACTTAAACATTTCATCAAAAAGATGAAAAGATCAGGAGAATTTAGAGAGATTCTACCAAAAAAGACACATGCCCCAAATGGCCAAAACCTCTTTGCAAACCCAACAAGTTGAATCCTCTACTAAGGCCCAACTGACGAATCCCCTAAAGCTCAACATGCTAAAACTTTTACTACAACAACCCACAAGGACAAGTCATACTCTAAAGCACAATAGGCTTGACAAATAAAAGAAAAACTTTTAGAAAGGGTACAAGTCTAAAAGACTAAGCCCTTGGTAAAAAAAGGTTCCAACAGGAACAATAGAAAAGGAAAATCCTTTGTGGCCACAGTAATAAAGGAATGACATAATAGGGATCTACAAATGGTTGATCCATATTTTTTGACAAGACCAATGGTTGTTTCAAAGCTATACAAAGTACTGATTGGAGATCTGCCAACTACTGGTTCACTCAAATGGAAAAAGTTATTTAACTCTAAAATAAAATTATTCAAAGCAACTTATAAGGGATAAAAGTTTTAAGAAAGCCTTACAAACATTGCTTTCTCATTCTTCAACTACAAAGTCTACTACTATCCAAACTCTGGAACAATAGCTTAGCAAAAATGAAACACTTGCTGACATCTTTTCAAAAATACAAACATCTGACCTACTACAATTGTAGATAAAAGACTTTTTATCCATACTTTAGCAATTAAACATTTAGAATGAGCAAACACAAAAATTGGAAGCAGAAACCACTGTTCAGGAGATGCTTTCGTTATATCAACAACAAATTTTAGATGAAGAAAAACTCTTATTCTTTAGCCAACTTGAAGAAACAAATATTAAGTACTTATTTGCTAACGAAGAAGTTTTCTACTCTGGTGAAGGAAGTCCACAGTTAATTTTCTGCCTCAAAAAAATACCCTGTTACCAACTACATATAAGAAAGGGTATTGTCCATTAAGTATATGTTAATACCATGCACCTGGAGGATTACATATGGTTTATTCCACACATTTGCTAAAGCTGTCTAACTCTTTATGCAAATAAATTTGCAATAGTTTTTGTCTTCTACATTTGGTAAATTTGGGAGGAAAGAGAATGCATTAATATCTATTCTGTCATACAATTATGGATGCTAGCAAGAGTTACTAAGACTCCTAAATTAGAAGAAGTCAAAATGAGCGTCTTTAATGAGGAAGAAGAAAGGTAGTATGTTGCCCAAGAATTTTCTCAAAAGTTAGATTTTGGTGCAAAATCTCTAGCTAGATAAGTACATGTAGGAAAAACTATTTTTTATCCTTAACACTTTGGCAGCCAACATAGAAGATATGTCCCAAAAAAAGAAACTATATTCTTCTTCTTCTTCTTCTTCTTCTTCTCCTTCTTCTTCTTCTTCTTATTCTTCTTTATATTCTTCTTGTTCTTCTACTTCTACTTCTTCTTCTGCTACTCCTTTTCTTCTTCTACTTCTTCTTCTTCTTATTCTTCTTTTTCTTTTACTTCTTTTTCTTCTTCTTTTACTTCTTCTTTTTCTATTTTTTTTCTTCTCTTCTTCTTCTTCTTCCTCTTCTTCTTCTTCTTCTTCTTCTTCTTGCACTACTTCTTTCTTCTTCTACTATTTCTTCTTCTTCTTCTTTTTTCTTCTTCTTCTATTACTACAACTACTTCTTTTCTTCTTCTGCTATGACTATTACTTCTTATTCTTCTTCTTCTTCTTCTTCTTCTTCTTCCTCTACTTCTTTTTCCCCCACTTTCTCTTCTTCTTCTTCTTCTTTTTCCAACCCCACTGGGTTATGTCCCATAACCATCTTCTCCAGAGATTGAGATGTGAGAATCTCAAGGAGATAACATTAAGCTTATAGCTCAAGTACCTACTCCACCAACATATTCTATAATGTTAAACTAGGGTAAAAGATCTGACTGGAAAAGTTACCATAATAATAGAAACTGACACCTAGAAAGTAGCAGTAAAGACACTACTTGGGCTCTTACATTCATTATTGGCAAAATTCTGTATAAAACACTAATGCAATATTGTATAAATTGGACACAAAATAAAAGAAACCATCTTTATGCTTCCACTAGCAATGAATGTTAGCAAATATATCCAATTTGCTACTTCTTACTAGGAAGGATATGCATTAACTTGGTTAACTAATTTTGAATTCAATAACCCTACAAAACTTATTGAAATCATAGTGATTGATGATAAACAAAAGGCTATAGAATGCCTTGTAAAAACATTAGTTGCTGACTTTACTGGTTTAGACTAGGCTGAACAAAAGAATTATGAAGAAAGACTTCACAACATGAAGTTTTGTGACATATGTATGATAGATGAATTTGTCACTGCATACATAGGTCTAATATATCATTTAAATGATACTCAATAAAAAGAATTTTGGATTCAAGGATTTGTTTTCAAAAATCCCTTTTCCTTCGAATAATATTCTAACACCAAAATATCATAATCTTTTGTCCACCAACAAGATTATTAAATAAACACAATACTAGTGTGCTTAGAAGAGCATGCACAAAAGCAATGGAACAAATTTATGAAAACACTTCTACTTAGAAAGAAATGAGAAAAAATCTCAAATGTCAAGAATGGGCTATAATTATTGCTCAAAATTCTCTAAAGTTGAAAATTATATTTATGGATGTCCTCGTACATATAATTTGTGGAGACAATCGTATTCTTTCTCAAAAGAAAGAAACGAATGTACAAAAATTACTAAACAATGGTGGAAACCAGAGTTTAGGAAACAACAACATTTCATCAAAAAGAAATTTGTTAAAAAATATAACCAAAAAAAGGAAAAAAAATTCCAATGTTTTAAGTGTAATAAAGGACATTACGCATATGAATGCCCAATCAATATTAAAAGTATAGTCATCTCTAATATTGATGATTATTCTATTAATATTGGAATAATTAAAGAAATTTCTAATGACACCAACTCTATCTATGAAACTACTTCTTATTATGACTCCATAGAGTTAGAAAATAATTCTGAATCTGAACAACATTTAGATTTTGAAACAATAAATTTTGAAAAAATCAAAATTAAAATGATCACAATAAATAAAATTCTTACACAAATGAAAATTATTCCATTATTACCTTCTTTGAAACTTCCTACAAAGGAATGAGTATCCTCTCTAGGATATATTATTTTCATGGGAAAATTACTTAAACTCAAATGTTACCAAAATATTGAAGTAAGATTAGATTTAATAATCATAATATCATTTGGATATTATGGTACACTACATAATCTACTAAATCATTCCAAAGAAAACAAATTCATTACCTATGGGTTAATAAAACCCATGACATATCAAGCCCTAACTATCCTAATTAAAAATACCAGTCTAAAAGATTGAGATTATTTAATCAAACCGAATGATCTAATTGGATTATTAGTCATACATAAATATGAAGATTTCCCCATACTTACACCTAAATTAGAAATAATTGAGAGCATTAAAAAAATACAAAGAATTGAGAGTAAATATGAATATTATTACTTCAGAAGAAGTAAATACAATTATACTACACAATTATGTAAGAAAACAATTTGCAATAACAGATGAAGCCTTAAATGAATTAAAAGTGGCTATTCCTCACGGAGAGAAAAATGAGATTTATAAAGCTCCATTTTTAAATCTCGCTTTCTAAATAAACACACATACATTTTTAAGCAAATGTAGGGAAATGTTGAACTAAAAGTAGATGATGATTTAACATCCATCAACCTCCTTAATAAAAAAATTGAAAAAATAAAGACAAAATATCCAAAAGTGAAATACCTATTTATAGGTATGATTCAATTAAAATGAAATGCTTTGTTTAGAAGTAAAATAGATACACCCATAATGTTTGTTTTTATGGATGAACGAATCATTAACAACCCTCTTAGTAGCATTATTGGAGGCATTAAATCCAATCTCGTAAACAGACTATTTAGGATTAACATACATCTTGATTTCTGTATAAGACTTTACGACCAAAATATCGAAAAGACTGGTATATTATCCATTAGCCTTAAAGGCATAAGTTTATTACCTAGATAAAAAATTCTAGGTATATAATGGGAACATCGCATGGCACTAAATGATACATCTACATTTAGATCCGTCACTCCAAAAAACTTTGTCAAGTTATTTGACATCGGTATTGGTAAAACAATAGAACCATGAATAGTAGATATATGACATCCACGTCAAGGTAATGACATACAACTATTTGTTAAAACACTAAAACCTAAGGTACAATTACCTATAGAATATTTTATTACCTCTAGCATTACAAATTAAACAATTACAAAAAATCCAATTGATTACACATCTTCTATTAGTCTTCCTAGACATTATGAGAAAGGTGAATCAGCAACACAGTCTCTTATGGCAAGCCCCCAAGCTTCCATATTGACAATCTAGTTGAAGGTTGTACTTTACAACTTCTTAATAACAATGCTCCATTACTTAAAATGCCCATAACACCATCGTAATGGACTTAAAAAAGAGAGCTCATGTCCATATCTTTTTATCATTGGCTATCCATCTTCCAAAATATGAAAATATAATAGTACATGATTTGTTGGATACTGGTGTCGAAGCTAGTCTGCTTCAGCAAGTCTTTATCCCGAAGTAGTTTTGGCTTCCATTAGAAACCAAAAAACTTCTAACTGATTTTATGGTGAACAAGCTCTGTAACCTATTAAGTCACTAATCTTTTGATATCTTTTCCTGATATCCATAACACCATCAACACTTATTAATTCAGCTTTGCATTATTACCAATCGATTTTAATACTGATTGTTTATTAGGACTTGATAACCTTTACCGTTTGGCACAATTCTATACTCACTTTTTTCTTTAGATGGACACTCCATTCCATGTGTCCCTCTTCTGGCTAGCATTGCCCCTCACTTTTCTCCTGCAGCACAGCATGGTGATAATTCCCCTTCGCCAGCATGCCTTATTGACCATGTTCAATAACTTATACCTCTTATCTGCAACATTTATAGCTATAATATTCTAATTACTAGTCCATTTGAGAAAATTGTGCATAAGCTCCTTGAACCATTATACTCAAATGTCCCATTAAAATGGTTGGACAAATCTCCTAGATATTATTCTATAGAACTTTTAGAATAATATCAAAATACCAATATATGTGTCAATGGCATCATGGTTTCTCCTATAAACAAACAAGAATTTAATAGTAAGATATAAGAACTGTTACATCTCAAACTAATTCAAAAGTGCCATAGCTATCAATCCTCTTTGGCTTTTATAGTAGAGAATCATGCAGAAATAAAATGTGAAAAAGCCAGAATGGTTATCAATTAATGCAAGCTAAACTCTTGCACTAAATTTGACAATTACTTTATATCAACTATCGAACACCTGATAAAACAAATACAAGATGCAAAATATAATATAAAATTTGATGCCAAATCTAGATTTTGGTAAATTAAACTTGCTAATAAAAACTTCCATAAAACTACAACCATTAGCTATCCCTAAAAGTTCTTCGAATGGTTAGTCATGCCTTTTGGATTAAAAAGTACTCCACAAATATTCCAGAAATAGATAAATTCTATTTTTGGATATTTACCATACGTTATAGTCTATATAGATGATATTCTTGTTTTTTCTCAAAAAGAGGAGAGCATAAAAAAAATCTTTTACATACCATTAAAATTATGCTCATTCAAGGGATTTTATTGAGTCCGAAAAAAATCAAACTATTTAAAATAAAAATCAATTTTTTAGAAAAACAAATAAAAAATAGAAAAATACAACTATAAGAATATATATATACAAAAGAAAAAGGCTTCTCTGAGACTTTTACTAATTTAAAACAACTACAAAGATTTTTAGGACTCTTAAATTATGGATGAAAGTTTATACCAAAACTTTCTTCTAAAATAAAATTATTACAAAACAAATTAGCTGAAGAATAGGCCAAATACAAAATAAAAACTAGTGAACAACCTCATCGTTGGAATACAAAAAAAATACCAATCTCTTTAACAAAAGATGAACAAAGAGAAAAACAATAAATAAAAGAATTTGTGACAACAAAATAAATTCTTTATTTTCATAAAGAAGAAGATAAAATGATTTTGCAAACTGATGCTTCTAACCTTTTTTGATCTGGTGTCCTTATTGCAAATGTAAACGAAATAGTAGCAAATACTTCAAGAAAATTTACAAAAATATAAAGTAAATATGGCACATATGATAAAGAATTACAAGCTATCAAATTAGCTATTAAAAGTTTAAAAATTTATTAACTCCATAGAGTATTTATAATCGAAACTGACAATAAATATGTTGCCCAGTTTTACAGAAAATAACAATAAATAACCCTAAAGAAAATTTAAGACACATATGACTTGCAATATACATTGATATTTTTACTTTTACTGTTAAATATATTCCTGATTTTACTAATGTTGTTGTTGATCTTCTTACTTGGCCATGAATGAGGAAGAACTATAACTACTTAATTATTTCATCAAAAAGATTAAAAAAAACATGAGAATTTATAGAGATTCTACAAAAAAAAGGCAAAGGCTTAAAAGGTCAAAACCTCCTTGCAAACCTAACAAGTTGAATCCCTTACTAAGGCCAAACTGGCAAAATCCTCTAAAGCTCAACAAGCTAAAGCCTCAACAGCAACAACCCACAAGGATGAGTCATACTCTAAAGCCCAACATGCTCAAAAAATAAAAGAAAAACTTTTAGAAAGGGTAAAAGTCCAACAAACTTAACTCATGGCAAAAATGGTCCAACAAGAATTGTGGAAAAAGGAAAATCCTTTGGTGACAAAGGAATGCTATAATAGGGTCTATGAATGGTCAATCCAAAATTTTTTGATAAGATCAATGGCTATTTCAAAGCCATAGAAAGTACTGATTAGAGATCTACCAACTACTGGTTGACTCAAATGGAAAAAAGTTATTTAACACTAAAAAAAATTATTCCCAACAACTTACATGGGAAAAAAGTTTGAAGAAAGCTTTACAAATATTGCTTTCTCATTCTTCAACTACACAGTCTGTAGCTGTCCAAACTCTGGAACAACAGCACAGAAAAATGAAACACTTGCTGACATGTTTTCAAAACTACAAACATCTGATCTACTACAACTGTGGATAAAAGACTTTTTATCCATACTTCAGTAATTAAACATTTAGAATGAGCAATCACAAAAACTGGAAGCAGAAACCACTATTCAAGAGATGCTTCAGTTATATTAGTAACAAATTTTAGATGAAGAAAAACTCCTATTCTTTAGGCAACTTTAAGAAACAAATATTAAGCAATTATTTGCTAACGAAAAAGTTTTCTACTATGGTGAAGGAATACTATGATTGATTGTCTGCTTCCACGAAATAACCTGATACAAACTACATATAAGAAAAAGTATTGTCCATGAAGTATATGTTAATACAATGCACCTAGAGGATTACATAGGATTTATTCCTGACATTTGCCAAAGAAATCTAAACCTTTATGGAAACAAATTTGCAATAGTTTTTATCTTCTACATTTGGTCAATTTGGAGGAAAGA
Organism: Vanilla planifolia; assembly: GCA_023846275.1. Taxonomy (NCBI): domain Eukaryota; kingdom Viridiplantae; phylum Streptophyta; class Magnoliopsida; order Asparagales; family Orchidaceae; genus Vanilla; species Vanilla planifolia. The sequence goes on from JAIUJO010001271.1 coordinate 62,241, forward strand.
GAATACATTAATATCTATTCTATGATATAATTATAGATGCTAGTCAGAGTTACTGAGATTCCTAAATTAGAAGAATTCAGAATGGGCATCTTCAATGAGGAAGAAGAAAGGTAGTATGCTGTCCAATAATTTTTTCAAAAACTAGATTATGATGCAAAATATCTAGCTAGACAAGTACATAAAGGAAAAACTATATTTTTCCTTGAACCTTTCATAGTTGACATAGAAGATATGTTCCAACAAGAAAAGAAACTAATTTTTTTTTTGAAAAACATAAAATTAGGAAAAAATTGACAAAGTGCTAGAGAAGACTTTCTATCTAGTTCCATGAAATATAACAATAATTTGGATAATGAACTAGATGAAGACACAATGAAAGCCTTGGCCCTCACACATTGAAGCACGATGAGATCATAAAAAATCACTTTACAAACACTTTCCAGCACCTTCAAACTGAAGCATTCAAAAGATTCTCCAATAATGGCACACCAGCTACAGCACAGGCAAATAAATGAAATACGATCTATAATGAACAGTGTACGATCTACAATGAATAGTGTATGATGAACAGTAAAATAGTGTACGATATACAATAAAAATCATATGATCTACAGTGGAAATTGTACAAGGAACAGTAATATGAACCAGTGCTGAGCAATTATCAAAAGTGATTTCTATAGATAAAGGTACTTACCTTTGCTTCCAACACAAGCAAGCCTGACTTATAAATTTAGAAGCTCTCTAGAATTGAGGCATCGAAAGAACTCTAGCTTTTTGCTTTCTACTTTCTGCTTTATGTTTCCTCTCAGCTCTCTCATCTTGCCTCCACTATTGTAAACCTAGTGACTCTTGTAAATTACTTGCGTGAAAGTGTTCACACTACAATCTGGAATCAGAGCCATAGTGCTCTTCTTCTAAGTACGTTTGCACTTTTTCAAGTTTTTTATGTATAAATTCATGTTTAGTTAAGCTCTTTTGTTTGTGTTTCTTTTATTCGAAATGTTGTTTGTACGATAGGTAAGATTATTTTAATTAAATTATTTTCTATCTATATTGCATCTTCTCTACACCTTGGAGTAGGAAACAAACCAAGGTTATGGTCGTATTTTATGTAGCAACCTACTAAGGAAGGTGGTCTATGTTTGAGTCCTTAACTTCCCCCATAAAGCCACGAGAAACCTTACGAGTTATTGGAAGAGTAGATATTGCCATAGAGTATTGGGTCAAAAAAGAAAATACAATAAAGAAGTGGAAAAAATTAAATTAAAAAATCATAACCTTTTCTACAAACTTTTTTTGTGATAAAAGAAACACTTACTACATGAAGAACATACTTGTTCAAGATGACACTTATAAGTGTCAAATCACAACCAATACCATAGATTATGAACATATAATCAACATACCAAACACAATACATCCAACCACAGTAAGAAAAGGGGGTAATCTTGCCATAGCATGAACAGAAATAATGAAACAAATTTGTGAAAACACTTTTGCTCAGAAAGAAATGAGCAAAAATCTCAAAGAGTCAAGAATGGCTACAATTATTGCTCAAAATTCTCTAAAGATAAAAATTATATTTATGGATGTCCTCTTGCATATAATTTATGGTGACCATCATATTTTTTCTCAAAAAGAAAAAACACAGTTACAAAATTACTAAATGACGATGGAAACCTGAGTTTAGGAAAGAACAATGTTTCATAAAAAAATTTGTTATAAAATAAACAATAAAAAGACAGAATGCATTGATGATGTTTTAAGTTTAATAAAGAAGGACATTATGCAAATGAATCTCCAGTCAATATTAAAAGTATAATCATCTCTAATATTGATGATTATCTATTAATATGGAAATAATTGAAGAAATATTTTATCACACCAACACTATCTTTGAAATTACTTCTTATTATGACTCCAATGAGTTAGAATCTAATTTTGAATCTAAACAACATTCAGATTTTGAAACAAAAGATTTTGAAAAACTCGAAATCAACATGATCATAATAAATAAAACTTTTACACAAAGGTAAGTTATTCCATTATTACATTCTTTGAAACTTCTTATAAAGGAAAGAGTATCCTCTCCAGGATATATTATTTACATAGGAAAATTACTTAAACTCAAATGTTATCGAACTACTAAAGTAACATTACTTTTAATCATCTTAATACAATTAGGATGTTATGGTATACTACATAATATACAATATCATTCCAAAGAAAATATATTCATTACCTATGGGTTAATAGAACCCATGACATGTCAAGTCCCAACTATCCTCATTAAAAATACATATCTAGAAGATTAGAATTATTTAATCAGACCTAATGATCCAATTAGATTATTTGTCATACATAAAAATGAAGATTTTCCCATACTTACACATGAATTAAAAATAGTTAAAAGCTTTAAAAAATACAAAGAATTCAAAGTAAATATGAACATTATTACTATAAAAGAAGTAAATACAACTGAAATACACAATAGTGTAGGAGAACAATTTGAAATAACAAATAAAGACTTAAATAAATTAAAAGAGGCTATTCCTCATATAGAGAAAAATAAGATTTATAAAGCTCCATATTTTAAATCTCACTTTCTAAATAAACACATACATTTTTGAGCTAATGTAAGGAAATATTAAACTAAAAGGAGATGATGATTTAACATCCATCAGCCTCCTTGACAAAACAAAAATTGAAAAATTAAAGAAAAAATACCCAAAACTTAAATACCTACACATAGGTATGATTAATTAAAAATAACTTCTTTGTTTATAAGAGAAATAGATGCATCTATAACTATCCTTTGTATGGAAGAATGAATCATTAACAACCTTCTTAATAGCATATTGGAGTTGCTAAATCCAATCTTGCAAACAGACTATTTGGGATTAACATACATCCAGATTTCTGTATAAGTCTTTATGACCAAAATATCGAAAAGACTTGTACATTATTGATTAGAAACCAAAATACTTCTAACTGTATCTATAGGTAAACAAGTTCCTATAACCCATAAAGTTGCTAATCTTTCAATATTTCTACCTGATATCTATAACACCATTAATACTTATCAATTCAGCTTTGCCCTGCCACCAACCAATTTTAATACCAATTGTTTACTAGGACTTGATAACATTCGCCATCTAGCACCATTCAATACTCGCTTTTTTCTTTAGATGGACACTCCATTCCATATGTCCCTCTTCCAGATCACATTGCCCCTCACTTTTCTCCTGCAGCCAAACGTGATGATAATTCCCCCTCACCAACATGCCTTATTGACCATGTTCAACAAGTTATACCTCCTATGCACAACATTTATACCTACAATATTTCAACTACTACTGCATTTAAAGAAACTATGCATAAGCTCCTTCAACCTGCATACTCAAATGACCCATTAATATCAAAATACCAATATACGTGTCAATAGCATCATGGCATCTCCTATAGACGAACAAGAATTTAACAGTCAAATACAAGAACCATTACATCTCAAACTAATTAAAAAAAGCAACTACTCTCATTCCTTTTCGACTTCTATAGTACAGAATCATGTAGAAATAAAATGTGTAAAAGCTAGAATGGTTATCAATTACCACAAGTTAAACTCTTGTAGAAAATTTGATGGTTACTTTATACCAACCACTGAGCACCTGATAAAAAAAATACAAGGTGTAAAATATTATAGCAAATTTGATGCCAAATCTAGATTTTGGCAAATTAAACCTACTAATCAAACTTTCATAATACTAATAGCCTTTAGCTATCCATAAAAGGCATTTCAAATGGTTAGTCATGCCTTTTGGATTAAAAAATGCTCCACAAATATTCTAGAAATGGATGAATTCTATTTTTAGTTATTTACCTTGTGTTGTAGTTTACATAGATGATATTCTTTTTTTTCAAATAGAGGAAGAACATAAAGAACATTTTTACATATCATTATAATTGTGCTCAATCAATGCATTATATTAAGTCCGAAAAAATCGAACTGTTTGAAACAAAAATCAATATTTTAGGAAAACAAATAAAAAATAAATAAATACAACTATAAGAACATATATATATATATAAGTAAAAGACTTCTCTAAGACTTTTACTAATTTAAAATAATTATAAAACTTTTTAGAACTCTTAAATTATGGACAAAAATTTATACGAAAACTTTCTTCAAAAATAAAATTATTACAAACAAATTAGCCGAAGAACAAGCTAAATACAAAATAACAATGGAGAAACAACCTCGTCATTAGAATATAGAAAAAATACTAATCTCTTTGACAAAAGACGAACAAAGAGAAATACAACAAATAAAAGAATTTATTACAACAAAATAAATTCTTTAATTTCCCAAAGAAGAAGATAAAATAACTTTGCAAACTAATGCCTTTGACTTTTTTGGTCTAGTGTAGTTATTGAAAATACAAATGAAATAGTAGCACATGCTTCGGGTAAATTTACAAAAACCCAAAGTAAATATGCCACATATGATAAAGGATAACTGGCTATCAAATTAGCTATTCAAAGTTTAAAAATTTATTTACTCCATAGAGTATATACAATCGAAATTGACAATAACTCTATTACCCAATTTTTATAGAAATAACAATAAGTAACCCTCAAGAAACTTTAAGATGCATATGTCTTGTATTATACCTTGAAATGTTTTACTTATACTATTAAGTATATTCCTAGTTTTACTAACACTATTGCTAATCTTCTTACCAGGCCATGAATGAAGAAGAACTAAAACTACTTAAATTTTTCATCAAAAAGATGAAATATCAGAAGAATTTATAGAGAATCTCTCTAAAATGGCAAAGGCCCAACAGGGCTAAAACCTCTTTCCAAATCCAACAAGTTGAATCCTCCACTAAGGTCCAACTGGTAGAATTCTCTGAATCTCAACAAGCTAAACCCTCTACGATGACAACCTACAAGGACGAGTCATAATCTAAAGCACAACAGGCTCAACAAACAAAAGAAAAACTTTTAGAAGGGATACAAGTCCAACAGACTAAGCTCTTGGTAAAAAAAGGTCCAACAGGAACTATAGAAAAAGGAAAATCCTTTGCTGTCATAGTAACAAAGGAATGGTATAATAAGGATCTACAAATGGTTGATCCAAAATTTTTTGATAAGATCAATGGCTATTTCAAGACCATAAAAAGTATTGATTAGAGATCTACCAAATATTGGTTGACTCAAATGGAAAAAAGTTATTTAACACTAAAACAAAATTATTCTGAACAACTTATAAGGGAAGAAATTTTCAAGAAAAGCCTTATAAACATTGCCATCTCATTCTTCAACTACGTAGTCTCTAGCAATCTAAACTCTTGAACAACAGCTTAGCAAAAATGAAACACTTGCTGACATCTTTTCAAAAATACAAACATTTGATCTACTATAGCTATGAATACAAGACTTTTTATCCCTACTTCAGCAATTAAACATTCAGAATGAGCAAACATAAAAACTGGAAGCAGAAACCACTATTTAAGAGAAGCTTCAGTTATATCAGCAACAAATTTTAGATGAAGAAAGACTCCTATTATTCAAGCAACTTTAAGAAACAAATATTAAGAAATTATTTGCTAACAAAGAAGTTTTCTACTCTCATGAACGAAGACAATGGCTAATTGTCTGCTTCAACAAAATAACCTGATACCAACTACATATAAGAAAGGGTATTGTCCGCCAAGTATATGTTAATACCATGCATCCAGAGGATTACATAGGGTTTATTCCTGACATCTGCCAAAGCAGTCTAAATCTTTATGTAAACAAATTTGCAATAGTTTTCATCCTCTACATTTGGTCGATTTGGGAGGAAAGAGAATACATTAATCTCTATTCTGTCATACAATTATTGATGCTAATCAAAGTTATTGAGACTCCTAAATTAGAAGAATTAGAAATTGGCATCTTTAATAGGAAGAAGAAAGGTGGTATGCTATTCAAGAATTTTTTTAAAGCTTGATTTTGGTGCAAAATATTGAGCTAGACAAGTGCATGTAGGAAAAAACTATATTTTTCCTTGTCACTTTAGCAGCTGACATAGAAGATATGTCCCAACAAGAAAAGAAAATGAAAAATTTTCTAAAAAACAAAAAATTTGGACAAATTGGACAAAGTGCTAGAGAAGACTTTCTATCTAGTTCCATGGAATATAACAATAATTTGTACAAATTACATGAACACACAATGGAAGCCTTGGCCCTAATAGATTAATGTATGGTGGGACCACAAAAAATCACTTTACAAACACTTTTTAGGGCCTTCAAATAGAAGCATTCAAAAGATTCTTTAATAATGGCACACCAGCTATAGCACAGGCCAATAATAAATGAAGTATGATCTATAGCAAACAGTATACCATCTATAGTGAATAGTCTACGATGAACATGAAACGCTGTATCATCTACAGTGGAAATCATACGATGAACATTAATATGCAACAATGTTGAGTAATTATCAAAGGCAATATATACATGTAAAGGTACTTACCTTCGCTTCCAACACTAGCAAGCCTGACTTATAAATTCAGAAGCTCTCCAGAATTGAGGTATCAGAAGAACTCCAGCTTTCTACTTTCTGTTTCCACTTAGCTCACTCTTCTTTCCTCAACTATTGTAAACCTAGTGACTCTTGTAAATTACTTGTTTGAAAGTGTGCACACTACAATTTGGTATCAGAGCCATAGCGCTCTTCTTGTAAGGATTTTTGTACTTTTTAAAGTTTTTTATGAATAAATTCATATTCAGTTAAACTCTTTTGTTTGTGTTACTTTTATTAGAAAAGTTATTTGTATGATGGGTTAGATTATTTTAATTAAATAATTTTCTATCTATATTATATTTTCTCTACACCTTAGAGTAGAAAACGAACCAAGGTTGTTCTCATATTTTATGTAGCAATCTACTAAGGATCGTGGTCTATGTTTGAATCTTTAACTTCCCCCATAAAACCATGGGAAACCCTAGGGGTTTTTTGAAGATTAGATGTTGCAATAAAATATTGAGTCAAAAAAGAAAGCATAATAAAGAAGTAGAAAAAAATAAATTAAAAAATCATAACCTTTTTTACAAACTTTTTTTGTGATAAAAGAAACACAAACACTTACTACATGAAGAATATACTTGTTTCAGATGACACTTATAAGTGTCAAATCACAAAAAATACAATGGATTATGAGCATATAATCCACATACCAAATGCAATGCATCCTACCACAGTAGGAAACGAGGGTAATCTTGTCATAACAGGAATCTTGAACTTTATCGTTGATCAACTCAAAGAGATTAAAGATAGACTTCAAAACCTCGAAAAAAAACAAAAGTTCTTATACATGGGAACAAAATTGACCAAACATTAGATGGTTAAATTAAATTTCCCAAAATATATTATGGATTTAAGTAAATTAGACAAATCCATTTATCTAAAGTTTTAGAACATCAAGAAATGGAATTACTTGGTGAAATTTCTAGCAAAAAATTCTTTGACTTTTATGAACAAAATCATGAAATTAATGACTTTTTTTAGCACCAAGGACAAAAGGATAATTCTGATGAAGAATAGCAAATAAGAACCTCTGAGCGGGAGAAAGTAGCCGCAGTACTATGTATCTTCCAGCCCCACCAGATTATGTCCCATAACCACCTTCTCTAGAGATCAAGATGAGAGAATCTCAGGGAGATAACATTGAGCCAACAACTCAAGTACCAACTCCACCATCATATTCTATGATGTTAAACTATGGTAAAAGATCTGACTGAAAAATTTACCATAAAAATAGAAATTGACACCTAAAAAGTAGCAGTAAAGACACTACTTGGGGTCTTACATTCAATATTGACAAACTTCTATGTAAAACACTTATGGAATATTGTATAGATTGGTCACAAAAAATAAAAGGAACCATCTTTATGCTTCCACCAACAATGAACATTAGCGAATATATCCAATTTGCTACTTCTTACTTGGAAGGACATACATTAACTTGGTTAACTAATTTCGAATTCAGTAACCCTACAAAAATTTTCCAAAATCTTAGTGGTTGATGAAAAACAAAAGGCTATAGAACATCTTGTAAAAACATTAGTCGCTAACTTCACCGATTTAGACTAGGGTGAACAAAAGAATTATGATGAAAGACTTCACAAAATGAAGTTATGTGACATATATATGATAGAAGAATTTGTCACTACACACATAGGTCTGATATACCATTTAGGTGATACTCAACAACAAGAATTTTGGATTCAAGGATTTTTTCAAAAATTCGTTTTCCTTGGAATAATATTTAATCACAAAAATATAACAATCTTTTGTCCACCAATACTGGATTATTAAATAAACACAATTTTGGTATGCTTAAAAGAGCATGCATAGAAACAATAGAACAAATTTGTGAAAATACTTCTGCTCAAAACGAAATGAGAAAAATCTCAAAGAGTTAAGAATGGGCTATAATTCTTGCTCAAAATTCTCTAAAGATAAAAATTATATTTATGGATGTCCTCTTACATATAATTTGTGGAGACCATCATATATTTTCTAAAAAAGAAAGTAAGAAAACTACAAAATTACTAAACGACGATGGAAACCTCAGTTTAGGAAAGAACAACATTTCATCAAAAAGAAATTTGTTAACAAATATAACAAAAGGAATGGAAAAAAATATTATTGATGTTTTAAGTGTAATAAAGAAAGAAATTATGCAAATGAATCTCCAGTCAATATTAAAAGTATAGTCATCTCTAATATTGATGATTATTCTATTAATATTAGAACAATTGAAGAAATTTTTGATGACAACAACTCTGTCTATAAAATTACTTCTTATTATGACTCCACAAAGTCAAAATCCAATTCTAAATCTGAATAACATTTAGATTTTGAAACAAAAGATTTTGAAAAACTCAAAATCAACATGATCACAATAAATAAAACTCTTACGCAAATAAAAATTATTCCATTATTACCTTCTTTGAAACTTCCCACAAATAAAAGAATATCCTCTCGAGGATATATTATTTACATGGAAAATATATTCATTACGTATGTGTTAATAGAACCCATGACATATCAAGCCCCAACTATCCTGATTAAAAATAATAGTCTAAAAGATTTGGATTATTTAATCAGACCTAATGATCTAATTGGATTATTAGTGATACATAAATATGAAGATTTCCCCATCCTTACACCTAAATTAGAAATAATTGAAAGCTCTGAAAAATACAAAGAATTTAGAGTAAATATGAACACTATTACTTCAAAATAAGAAAATATAACTGAACTACATGTTAGTGTAGGAGAACAATTTGAAATAATAGATGAAGACTTAAGTAAATTAAAAAAGGCTATTCTTTATGGAGAGAAAAATGAGATTTATAAAGCTCCATCTTTCAAATCTCACTTTCTCAAGAGACACACATACATATTTGAGTGAATGCATGGAAATGTAGAATTAAAAGGAAATGACTTAACATCCCTCAGCCTCCTTAACAAAACAAAAATTAATAAATTAAAGAAAAAATAGCCAAAAATGAAATACCTACAGATAGGTATGCTTCAATTAAAAATAACTTCTTTATTTAGAAGTGGAATAAATAATAACAATCATTTATATGGATGAACGAATCATTAACAACCCTCTTAATAGCATTATTGGAGGTGCTAAATCCAATCTTGCAAAAAGACTATTTGGGATTAACATACATCTTGATTTTTGTATAAGTCTTTATGACCAAAATATCAAAAATACTTGTACATTATCCATTAGCCTTAAAGGCATAAGTTCATTACCTGCATAAAAAAAAATTCCAGGTATACAATGAAAACATTTTATTGCTCTAAATGATGCATCTACATTTAGATCCATCACTCAGAAAAATTTGTCAAGTTATTTGATGTTGGTAATGGTAAAACAATAGAACCACGAATAGTAGATATACGACATCTACATCAAAAGAATGACATACAACTATTTGTTAAAACACTAAAACCTAAGGTACGATTACCTGTAGAAGATTTTATTACCTCTGGCAATATAATTTCTACAAATACAAAAAATCTAATTAGTCACACATCTTCTTCTATTAGTCTTCCTAGACACTATGAGGAAGGTGAATCATCGACACAGTCTCTTGTGGCAAGCTGCACAAGCTTCCATATTGACAATCCAGTTGAAGGTTGTACTTTATAACTTCTTGACAACAATGCTCAATTATTTAAAAAGTCCATAACACCACCATAATGAACTTAAAAAAGAGAGCTCAACACCATATCTATTTACTATTGACTATCCATCTTCCAAAATATGAAGATATAACAATACATGCTTTGTTGGATATCGGTGATGAAGCTAGTCTACATCAGCAAGCAGTTTTGGCTTTCATTAGAAACCAAAACACTTGTAACTAATTTTATGGGTAAAGAAGTTCTTGTAACCCATAAATTTGCTAATCTTTTGATATTTCTACCCTATATCCATAACACCATCAATACCTATCAATTCAACTTTACCCTACTACTAATCGATTTTAATACTGATTGTTTATTAAGACTTGATAACCTTCGCCATCTGGCTCCATTCAATACTCACTTTTTTCTTTAAATGGACACTCCATTCCATGTGTCCCTCTTCCGGCTCGCATTGCCCCTCACTTTTCTCATGCAAGCCGACGTGGTGATAATTCCCCCTCGCCAACATGCCTTGTTGACCATGTTCAAAAACTTATACCTCTTATCCACAACATTTATACCTACAATTTTCCAAATACGCCATTTGAGGAAACTATGCATAAGCTCCTTGAACGTTTATACTCAAATGAACCATTAAAATGGTTTGACAAATCTCCTAGATATTGTTCTATAGAACTTTTAGAACATTATCAAAATACCAATTTACATGTCAATAGCATCATGGTATCTCCTATAGACAAACAAGAATTTCATAGTCAAATACAAGAACTATTGCATCTCAAACTAATTTAAAAGAGCCACAGCTCTCATTCCTCTTTGGCTTTTATAGTATGGAATCATGAAGAATTAAAACATGGAAAAGCCAAAAAGGTTATCAATTACTACAAGTTAAACTCTTGCACTAAATTCGATGGTTTCTTTATACTAATCACTAAGCACTTGATAAAACAAAGATAAGGTGCAAAATATTATAACAAATTTGATACCAAATCTAGATTTTGCAAACTAAACTTGCCAATCAAACTTCTATAGAACTAACAACCTTTAGCTATCCACAAAGGGTATTTCCAATGGTTAGTCATGTTTTTGGATTAAAAAATACTCCACAAATATTCTAGAAATAGATGAATTCTATTTTTGGACATTTACCATATGTTGTAGTCTACATAGATGATATTCTTATTTTTTCCCAAATAGAGGAAAAACATAAAGAACATCTTTTACTTTTCACTAAAATTATGCTCAATCAAGACATTATATTAAGTCCAAAAAAAATCAAACTGTTTAAAACAACAATTAATTTTTTAGGAAAAAATTAAAAAAATAGACAAATACAACTACAAGAATATATATACACAAAAATAAAAAAATTTCTCTGAGAATTTTACTAATTTAAAACAACTGCAGAGATTTTTATGACTCATAAATTATGGACGAAAATTTATACCATAACTTTCTTCTAAAATAAAATTATTACAAAACAAATTAGTTGAAGAATAGGCTAAATAAAAAATAACAACTGGCGAACAACCTCATCATTGGAATACAAAGAAACACCAATCTCTTTGACAAAAGATGAGTAAAGAGAAATACAACAAACAAAAGAATTTGTTACAAAAAAACAAATTCTTTATTTTCCCAAAGAAGAAAATAAAATAACTTTACAAACTGATGCCTCTGAATTTTTTGGTCTGGTGTCCATATAACAAATACAAACGAAATAGTAGCATATACTTCAAGTAAATTTACAAAAATCCAAAGTAAATATGCCATATATGATAAAGAATAACTTGCTATGAAATTAGTTATTAAAAGTTTTAAAATTTATTTACTCCATAGAGTTCAATAAATATGTTTCCCAATTTTTAGGAAAAAAACAAGAAAAAATTCTAAAGAATATTTAAGACACATACGTCTTGTGTTATACCATGAAATTTTTACTTATACTGCTAAGTATATTCCTAAATTTACTAACATTATTGCTGATCTTCTTACTAGGCCATGAATGAGGAAGAACTACAACTGCTTCAATTTTTCGCTAACAAGATGAAAAGATCAGGGGAACTTATAAAGATTCTCCCAAAAAAGGCAAAGGCCTAACAGGACGAAACACTTTGCAAACCCAACAAGTTTACCTGAGGCCCAGTTGGCTAAATCCTCTAAAGCTCAATGAGCTAAACCCTCTACAGCAACAACCCACAAAGACGAGTCATGCTCTAAAGCCCAACAGGGTCAACAAAACAAAAAAAACTTTTAAAAAGGGTACAAGTCCAATAGACTAAGCTCTTAGAAAAAAAGGTCCAACAGGAAATGTAGAAAGAAAAAGGAAAATCCTTTGCTGCCACAGTAACAAAGGAATGGTATAATAGGGATCTATGAATGGTCAATCCATAATTTTTTGATAAGATGAATGGCTGTTTCAAAGCCATACAAAGTACTGATTAGAGATCTACCGACTACTGGTTGACTCAAATGGAAAAAGTTATTTAACACTAAAACAAAATTATTCCCAATAACTTACAAGGGAAGAAAG
>JAIUJO010001271.1:82500-85000 GCA_023846275.1 Vanilla planifolia
CACTTCTTGTCCTTCTTTTTTTTCTTCTTTTTTTTTTCCTTTTCTTCTTATACTTCTTTTTTTTCTTCTTGTTCTTGTTGTTCTTATTCTTATACATATTCTTCTTTTCTTCTTCTTCTTCTTCTTTTTCTACTCTTTCTTCTTCATCATCTACATCTTCTTCTTGATCTTCTTTTTCTACTACTTCTACTTCTCCTTCTTCTTTTTCTTCGTCTTCCACTCTTCTTCTTCTTCTTCTTCTTCTTCTTCCTTTTCTTCTTCTTCCTCTTAATCTTCTTCTCTTCTTTTTCATCTTCATAATCTTCCCTCTTCTTCTTCATCTTGTTCCTCTTCATCTTCATCATCATCTTCTTCTTCTTCTTCATCATCATCTTCTTCTTCTTCTTCTTCTTGATCTTCTTCTTCTTCTACAACTTTTTCTTCTCCTTCTTCTTCTTCTTCTTCTTCCTCCTCTAATTTTTCTTCTTCTACTACTACTTCTTCAACTACTTCTTCATTTTTTCTTTCTTCTTCTTCTCCTTCTTTTCATCTTCTTCTTCTTCCTATTCCACTTCTTCTTCTTCTTCATCTTGGTCATCATCTTCTTATTCTTCTTCATCTTCTTCTTCTACTACTTCTACTACTACTACTACTACTACTTCTTCTTCTTCTTCTTCTTCTCCTTCTCCTTCTACTTCTTCTTCTTCTTCTTCTAATCCTTGCTCTTTTTCTTCTTCTTCTTCATCTACTTCTTCATCATCATCATCATCATCATCATCTGCTTCTTCTTCCTTTTCTTCTTCTTCTTCTTTTTCTTCTTCTTCTTCTTCTTTTTCTTCTTCTTCTTCTTCTTCCTTTTCATCTTCATCTTCTTCTTATTCTTAGTCTTCTTCTTCTTCTTCTTCTTTCGCTTCTTCTCCATCTTCTTCCTCTTCTTCTTCTTCTTCTTCTTCTTCTCCTTCTCCATATTCTTCTTCATCTTCTCCTTCTTCTTCTTCTTCTTTATCTTCTTCTTCTTAATCTTCTTCCTCATCTGCTTCTTCTTCATCATCATCTTCTTCTTCCTCTTCATATTCTTCTTCTTCTACTTCTTGTTCTTTGTCTTCGTCATCTTCTTCTTCTTCTTCTTCTTCTTCATCTTCTTCTTCTTCTTCTTCTTTTTCTTCTTCAACTTCATCTTCATCTTCTTCTTCTTCTTCATCTTCTTCTCAATCTTCTTCTTCCTCTTCTTCTTCTTCTTCTTCTTCTTCTTCCTCTTCTTGTTCTTCTTCTTCTTCTACTTCTTCTTCATCATCTTCTTCTTTTTCTTCTTCTTCCTGTACTTCTACTTCTTCTTTTTCTTCTAATTCATATTATTCTTCTTCTACTTCTTCTTCTTCCTCTTCTTTTTGTTCTACTTCTTCCACATCTTCTTCTTCTTCCTCATTTTCTTCTTCCTCTTCTAATTCTCCTACCTCTTCTTCTTCTTCTTCCTCTTCTTCTTCTTCTTCTTTTTTCTCTTCCTCTTCTTTTCTTCTTCTTCTTGTACTTCTTCTTGTTCTTGTTCTTCTTCTTCTTCTTATTTTACTTCTTTTTTTTCTTCTTCTACTTCTTCTTCTACCTCTTCCACTTCTTCTATTTCTTATACTCCTTCTTCACCTCCTTCTTCTTCTTCTTTTTCTTCTACTTCTACTTCTTCTTCTATTTCTTCTTCTTCTTTTTTCACTTCTTCCTCATCTTTTTCTTCATCTTCATCATCTTCTTCCTCTTCTTCTTCTTCTTCTTCTTCTTCAACTTCTACTTCATTTTCTTCTTTCTCCTCTTCTTCTTCTTCTTCTTCTCTTCTTCTTCTTCTTCTTCTAATTCTTCTTCCTCTAATACTTCTTCTACCTCTTCTTCTTCTTCTTCTAATTCTTCTTCTTCTTCTTCTACTTCTTCCTCCTCTTCTTCTTCTTCATCGTCTTCTACTTCTTCTTCTTCTTCTGCTCCTTTTACTTCTTGTTCATGATCATCATCTTCTTCTTGTTCTTTTTTATTTTCTTCTTCCTCTTCTTCTTCTTCTTCTATTTCTTCTTCTTCCACTTCTTCTTCTTCTTCTTCTTTTTCTTCTTCTTCTAAATCTTATGTTTCCTCTTCTACTTCTTCTTCTTCTTGTTCTTCTGTTTCTTTTACTTCTTCTACTCTTTCTTCTTCTTCTTCGTTTTCTTCTTCTTCATCTAATTCTTCAACTTCTTATTGTCATTCTTCTTCTTCTTCTTCTTCTTCTTCTTCCTCTTCCTCTTCTTCTTCTGCTTCTTCTTCTTCTTCTTCTTCCTCTTCTACTTCTTCTTCTTCTTCTTCTTCTTGTTCATCATCATCATCATCATCTTCTTCTTCTTCTTCTATTACTACTACTACTTCTTCTTCTTCACCTTCTTCGTCTTCTTATTCTTCTTCTTCTTCTTCCCCTTCTTCTTCTTCTTCTTCTTCTTCTTCTTCTAATTCTTGCTCATCCTCTCCTTCTTCTTCTACTACTTCTTCTTCTTCTTCTTCTGAATCATCA
>JAIUJO010001271.1:87500-89609 GCA_023846275.1 Vanilla planifolia
TCTTCTTCTTCTTCGTCTTCTCTTTCTTCTTCTCCTTCTTTCTTCTTCTTCTTCTTCTTATTCTTCTTCTTCCCTCTTCTTCCTTCTTCTTCTCTTCTTTTTCTTCTTCTTCCTCTTCTTCTCCTCCTTCTTCTTCTTCTTGTACTTCTTCTTCTTCTTCTTCTTCTTCTTCTTCTACTTCCTCTTCTTCTACTTCTTCTACTTCTTCTTTTACTTCTTCTACGTCTTCCACTTCTTCTTCTTCCACTAATTTATCTTCTTCTTCTTCTTTTACTAATTTATCTTCTTCTTCTTCTTCTCCTTCTTCTTCTCCTTATTTTATTTCTTCTTTTACTTCTTCTTCATCTTCTTCTACATAATCTTCTTCTTCTACTTCTTCGTCTTCCTCTTCTTCTTCTTGTACTACTACTACTACTTCTTCTTCTACTTCTTCTTCTTCTCTTTCGTATTCCTCTTCTTCTTCTTCTTCTTCTTCTTCTAATCTACTTCTACTACTTCTTCTTCAACCTCTTCTTCTTTTTCTTCTTCTTCTTCTGCTTCTTCTTCTTCTTCTTGATCTTTTTCTTCTTCTTCTTCTTCTTCTTCTTCTACTTCTTTTTCTTTTCTTCTTCTTCTTCTTCTTCTTCTTTTTGTTCTTCTTCATTTTCTTCTTCATCATCTTCTTCTTCTTCTTCTTCTTCTACTTTCTTCTTCTTCTTCTTCTTCTTCTTCTTCTACTACTTCTCCTTATTCTACTTCTACTTCTTCTTTTTGTCATTCTTCTTCTTGTTCTTCTTCATCTTCTCCTTCTTCTTCTTCTACTTCTTCTTCTTCTTTTACATCATCTTCTTCACTTATTCTTTTTGTTCAACTTCTTTTTCTTCTTCTCCTTCTTCTTCTAATTCTTCATCTAGTTATTCCTCCTTTTTTTCTTCTTCTTCTTCTACTTATTCTCCTTCTTCTTCTTCCTCTTCTTCATCTTCATCTTCTACTTCATCTTCTTCTTCTTCTTCTTCTTCTTCTTCTTTCTCTTTTTCTTTTTCCTCTACTTCTTCTTCTTCTACTTCTTTTTCTTCATCATCTTCTTCCTCATCTTCTTCTTCTTTTTCTTCTTCTTCTTCTTCTTCTTCTTTTTCTTCTTCCTCTTCTTCTTTTTCTTCTTCTACTTCTTCTTCTACCTTTTCTTCTTTTTTCTGCTTCTTCAACTTCTTCTTCTACTTCTTCTTCATCATCCACTTCTTCTTCATTTTCTTGATCTTTTTCTTCTTTTCTAATTCTTCGTCTCCTTCATGTTTTTTTTTCTTCCACTTCTTCTTCTTCTTCTTCTTCTTCCTCATCCTTCTCCCCTTTATCTTCTTCTTCTTCTTCCTCAGCATCTTCTTCTTCTTCTTCTTTTTCATCATCATCATCATCTTCTACTTCTTCTTCTTCTTCTACTACTCCTTTTTCTTCTACTTCTTCTTCTTCTTCTTCTTTTTCTCCTTCTACTTCTTCATCTTCTTCTTATTCCACTTCTTCTTCTTCATTATCTTCATCATCTTCTTCTTCTTCTTCTTCTTTTCCTTCTTCTTCTTCTAATTTCTTCTTCTTCTACTATTTCTTGATGTATTACTTTTTCTTCTTCATCTTCTTCATCTGCTTCTTATTCTCCCTATTCTTCTTCAGCATATTCTTCTTCTTTTTCTTCTTTTTTCTTTCCTTCTTCTTCTTCTTGATATTATTCTTGGCCATCTTGTTTTCCATCTTCTTCTTCTTCATCTTATTCTTCTTCTTCCTCTTCTTCTTCTTCTTCTTCTTCTTCTTCTTCCTCTTCTACTTCTTCAACTTTTTCTTCTTGTTCATCATCATCATCATCTTCTTCTTCTTCTTCTTATTCTTCTTCTTCTTTTTCTTTTTGTTGTTCTTCTTCTTCATATTTCTCCTTCTTCTTCTTCTTATTCTTCTCCTTCTTCTTCCTCTTCTTCTTCTTCTTCTTCTTTTGACTTCTTCTCCTTCTACTTCTTCTTCTTCTTCCTCTTTTTCTTCTTCTTCTAATTCTAATTTTTCTTCTTCCTTTATTATTAATTCTTCACTAATTCTTCTTCTTCTTCTTCTTCTTTTTCTTCTCCTTCTCCTTCTTCCTCTTCTTCT
>JAIUJO010002821.1:0-7500 GCA_023846275.1 Vanilla planifolia
AGGAGATAGAGAAGAAGAAGGGAAAGAAGAAGAAGAAGAAAGAAGAAGAAGAAGAAGTAGAAGTAGAAGAAGAGAAGAAGAGGAGGGAGAGGATGAAGTATAGGTGGAGGAAGAAGAAGAAGAAGTGGAAGAGGAAAAAAAGATGAAGAAGAAGAAGAAGAACAAGAGGAAGATAGAAAGGAAGAAGAAGAGGAGGAAGAAGAAGAAGAAGAAGAAGAATAAGAAGTAGAAGAACAAGAAAAAGAAGCAGTACAAGAGGTGGAGGAGGAAGAGGAATAGGAGGAAGGAAAATGAGAGAAGGAAGAAGAAGAAGAGGAAGAAGAGGGAGAAGAAGAAGAAGAAGAAGATGAAAAAGAAGAAAAAGAAGAAGAAAAAGAAGAGCAAGAAGAAGAAAAAGAAGAAGAAGGAGAAGAAGAAGAAGTTTATGATGATGCAGTAGAAGAAGAAGAAGAGGAGGAAGAAGAAGATGACGATGATGATGTAAAAGAAGTGGTTGTAGTAGCAGTTGTAGTAGTAGTAGAAGAAGAAGAAGAAGAAGAAGAAGAAGAAGAAGAAGAAGGAGAAGCAGAAGAAGAAGAAGAAGAAGAAGAAGCAGAAGAAGAAGAAGAAGAAGGAGAAGTAGAAGAAGAAGATGAAGAAGAAGAAGAAGAAAAAGAAGTAGAAAAAGAAGAAAAAGTAGGAGAAGAAGAAGAGGAAGAAGGAGAAGAAGAAGAAGATGCAGAAGGAGAAGTAGAAGAAGAAGAACGAGAATTAGAAGAAGAAGATGATGAAGAAGTAGAAGTAGAAGAAGAGGAAGAAGAGGAGGAGGAGGAGGAAGAAGAAGAGGAGGAAGTATAAGAAGAAGAGGAAGAGGTAAAAGAGATGAAGAAGAAGAACAACAACAACAATAAAAAGAAGACAATAAGTAAGAAGAAGAAGAAGAAGAAGTAGAAGGAGAAGGAGAAGAAGAATAAGTAGGAGAAGAAGAAGGAGAAGAAGATGGAGAAAGAGAAGAAGAAAACGAAGTGGAAGAAGAAGAAGAAGAAGATGATGATGTTGATGATGAAGATGAAGAAGTGGACGGAGAAGAAGAAGAAAATGAGAAGTAGAATTAGTAGTAGTAGTAGTAGTAGAAGAAGAAGAAGAAGTAGAATGTGAAGAAGAAGAATAAGAAGAGGAAGAGGAAGAAAAAGAAGACGAAGAAGAAGAAGAAGAAGAAGTAGAAGAAGAAGTGGAACAAAAAGAAAGATGAACAAGAATAGGAAGAAGAAGTAGAAGAAGAAGATAACGAAGAAGAATAAGAAGAAGAAGAAGATGAAGTAGAAAAAGTAGTATTAATAGTAGTAGTAGAAGAAGAAGTTGATGATGATCTGGAAAAAGAAAAAGAAGAAGAAAACAAACAAGAAGAAGAAGAGGAGGAGGAGGAAGAAGAAGAGGAGAAAGAAGAAGGAGAAGAGGAGGAAAAAGAAAACGAAGAAGAACTTGAAGAAGAAGAAGAAGAAGAAGAAGAAGAAGAAAAGAGGAAGGAGAAGAAGTGAAACAACAAAAAGAAGAAAAAAGAAGAAGGAGAAGAAGAAGAAGAAGAAGAAGAAGAAGAAGATGATGATGATGATGAAGAAAGGAAGAAGAAGAAGAAGAAGAAGAGCAAGAAGATGAAGAAGAAGAGGACGAAGAAGAAGAAGAAGTAGTAGAAGAAGAGACAAAAGAAGAAGTTGAATAAGAAGAAGAGAAGGAAGAAGGGGAAGAAGAAAAGGTAGAAGAATAGGAACAACAACAACAACAACAACTAGATGGAAATGAAGAAGAAGAAGAAGAAGAAGAAGAACGAGGAGAAGAAAAAGAAGAAGTAGGAGAAGAAGAAGAAGGAGAAGAAGAAGAAGAAGAAGAAGAAGAAGAAAAAGAAGGAGAAGGGAAGGAGATAGTACAGGAGGATGTTGAACAAGAAGAAGAAGAAGAAGAAGAAGAAGTGGAGGAAGAAGAATAAGAAGAGGAAGAAGAAGAAGAAGAAGAAGAAGAAGAAAAGTAAGATGAAGAAGAAGAAGACAAAGATGTAGAGAAAGAAGGAGTGGAAGAGGAAGAAGAAGCAGAAGAAGAAGTTGAAGAAAAAGAAGAAGAACAAGTGGAAGAGAGAGAGGTACAAGAAGAAGAAGTAGAATAAGAACAACAAGAAGTTGAAGAGGAAGAAGAAGAAATAGAAGAAGAAGAAGAACATAAAGAAGAAGTAGAATAAGAAGAAGATGAGGAAGAACAAGATGAAGAAGAATAGTAAAAAGAAGAAGAAGAAGAAGAAGTAATAGAAGAAGAAGAAGAAGAAGAAAAAGAGTAGCAAGATGAAGAAGAAGAAGACGAAGAAGAAGAGAAAGAAGAAGAGGAAGAAGAAGAACAAGAAAAAGAAGAAGAAGAACAAGAAAAAGAAGAAGAAGAAAAAGAAGTGGAAGAAGAAGCAAAGGGAGAAGTAGAAGAAGAAAGAGGAGAAGAAGAAGAAGAAGAGGAAGAAGAAGAAGATGATGAAGAAGAAGAAGACGAAGGAGAAGAAGAAGAAGGAGAAGATGGAGAAGAAAAAGAAGAAGAAGAAGAAGAAGAAAAAGAGGAAGAGGAGGAGGAGGAGGAAGAAACAAGGAGGTTGAAGAAGACAAAAAAAAGGTGGATGAAAAATATGATGTAGGAGAAGAAGAAGAAGAAGAAGAAGGACAAGAAGACGAGGAACAAAAAGATGAAGAAGGAATAGAAGAAGAAGATCCAGAACAGTAAGAAGAAGTAGAAGAAGAAGAAGAACAAGAAGAAGGAGAAGAAAAAGAAGAAGAAGAAGAAGAAGAAGAAGAAGAAGAAGAAGAAGATGAGAAGGACGAGGAGAAAGAAGAAGTGGAAGAAGAACAAGAAAAAGAGGAAGAAGAAGAAGAAGAAGAAGATGAAAAATAAGTAGTAGAAGAAGAAGGTGATGATGATGTTGAAGAAGAATAAGAAGAAGAAGAAGAAAAAGTAGGAGAAGAAGAAAAAAGGAAGAAGAATAAGAAGAAGAAAGAGAAGAAGAAGAAGCAGAAAAACAACAAGAAGAGAAAGAAGAAGAAGAAGAAGAAGAAGTGGAAGAAGAAGAAGTGGAAGAAGAAGAAGTGGAAGAAAAATAAGAGGAATAAAAAGAAGAATTAGAAGAAGATAAAGAACAAGAAGAAGAAGAAGAAGATAAAGAACAAGAAGAAGAAGAAGAAGAAGAA
Source organism: Vanilla planifolia (assembly GCA_023846275.1). Lineage (NCBI taxonomy): Eukaryota > Viridiplantae > Streptophyta > Magnoliopsida > Asparagales > Orchidaceae > Vanilla > Vanilla planifolia. The sequence continues at coordinate 3,192 of JAIUJO010002821.1, forward strand.
GAAGAAGAAGGAGAAGAGGAAGAAGAAGAACAGGAAGAAGAAGAAAAGGAAGAAGAGCAAGATGAAGATGAAGATAATGAAGAAGAAGAAGAAGAAGGAAAAGAGGAGGAAGAAGAAGAAGAAGAAGGAAAAGAGGAGGAGGAAGAAGAAGAAGAAGAGGAAGTAAAAAGAGAAGAATAAGAAGGACAAGAAGAGGAAGAAGAAGGAGAAGAAGAAAAAGAAGAAGAACAAGAAAAAGAAGAAGATCGGTATGATGAAGAAGAGGAAGAAGAAGGAGAAGTAGACAAAGAAGATGATGATAATGAAGAAAAGGAAGAACATCAGGAAGGAAGAATAAGAATATGAAGAAGAAGTACAGGTAAGAGAAGAAGAAGAAGAACAAAAATAAGAAGTGGAAGAAGAAGATGATGAAGAAGAAGTAAAAGAAGATTCAGAACAAGAGGAAGAGAAAGTAGAAGAAGAATAGGAAGAAGAAGAATAAGAAGAAGAAGAAGATGATGAAGAAGAAGCAAAAGAAGACGAAGAAGAAGAACAACAAGAAGAAGGAGAAGGAGAAGAACAAGAAGAATAAGAAAAAAGAAGAAGAAATACAAGAAGAGGAAGAAGAAGAATAAAAAGGAGGTGAACAAGAAGAAGAGGTAGAAGAAGGGGAAGAGGAAGAAGTGGGAGAAAAATGAGAGGAATAAGAAGAAGAAGAAGAAGGAGAAGAAGAAGGAGAAGAAGAAGATAGTAAAGAAGAAGAGGATGAAGAAGAAGAATAATAAGAAGAATAAGAAGAAAAAGAAGTAGAAGAAGAAAAATAAGAAAAAGGAGTAGGAGGAGGAGAATTAGAAGAAGAAGAAGAAGAAATAGAAGAAGAAGAAGAAGAAGTAAAAGAAGAAGATGAAGAAGAAGAAGTAAAAAAAGAATGTGAAATGGAAGAAGAAGAACAATAAGACAAAGACGAAGAAGAAGAAGAAGAAATAGAAGAAGATAGTGAAGAAGAAGGGAAAGAAGAAGAAGAAGAAGAAGAAGAAGAAGAAGAAAACGAAGAAGAAGAAGACGAAGAAGAAGAAGAAGAAGACGAAGAAGAAGAAGAAGAAGAATAAGAAGACGAAGAAGAAGACGAAGAAGAAGAAGAAGACGAAGAAGAAGAAGAAGAAGAAGAAGAAGAAGAAGAAGAAGAAGAAGAAGAAGAAGAAGAAGAAGAAGATGATGAAAAAGAAGAAGATGAAGAAGAAGAAGAAGAAGTGGAAGAAGAAGAAGTGGAAGAAGAAGAAGAAGTGGAAGAAGAAATGGAAGAAGAAGAAGAAGTGGAAGAAGAAGAAGAAGAAGAAGAAGAAGAAGAAGAAGAAGAAGAAGAAGAAGAAGGAGAAGAAGGAGGAGAAAGAGGAGGAGAAGAAGAAGGAGAAGAAGGAGAAGAAGGAGAAGAAGAAGGAGAAGAAGAAGAAGAAGGAGAAGAAGAAGAAGAAGAAGAAGAAGAAGAAAGAGAAGAAGAAGAAGAAGAAGGAGAAGCAAAAGAAGAAGAAGAAGGAGAAGAAGAAGGAGAAGAAGAGGAACAAGAAGAAGAAGAAGAGGAATAAGAAGAAGAAGAACAAGAAGAAGCAGAAGAAAAAGAAGAAGAAGAAGGAGATGAAGAAGAAGAATAAGAAGTAGAAGAAGACAAAGAGGAAGTAGTAGAAGGCGATGTAAAAGAAGAAGAAGACGTAGAAGAAGAAAAAGAAAAACAAGAAGAAGAACAAGAAGAGGAAGAAGAAGAAGAAGAACAAAAAGAAAGAGAAAAAGTAGAAGGAAAAAAAGAAGAAATTGAGGAAGAAGAAGAAGAAGAAGAAGAAGAAATAAGATGAAGATTAAGAAGATGGAAATGGGAAAGAAGCAGAAGAAAATGAACAAGAAAAAGACAAAGAAAAAGTAGAAGAAGTAGAATGAGTAGAAGAAGAAGGAGAAGAAGAAGAAGAAGAATGGGGAAAGATGAAGGTGAAGAAGAAGAAGAAGGAGAAGTAGAAGAAGAAGAAGAAGAAGAAGAAGAAGACGAAGAAGAAGAAGAAGAAGAAGAATAAGAAGAATAAGAAGAAGAAGAAGAAGATGATGATGATGAAGAAGAAGAACAAGAAGAAGGAGAAGGAGAAGAAGAAGAAGAAGAAAAAGAAGGTGGAGTAGAAGGAGTAGAAGAAGAAGAAGGAGAAGAACAAGAAGGAGAAGAAAAAGAAGAAGAAGAAGAAGAAGAAGGAGCAGAAGAAGAAGGAGAAGAAGAAGGAGAAGAAGAGGTATAAGAAGAAGAAGAACAAGAAGAAGTAGAAGAAAAAGAAAAAGAAGAAGGAGATGAAGAAGAAAAATAGGAAGTAGAAGAAGACAAATAGGAAGTAGTAGAAGGGGATGTAAAAGAAGAAGAAGAGGTAGAAGAAGAAGAAAAAAAACAAGAAGAAGAACAAGAAGAGGAAGAAGAAGAAGAAGAACAAAAAGAAAGAAAAAAAGTACAAGGAAAAAAAGAAGAAAATGAGGAAGAAGAAGAAGAAGAAGAAGAAAGAAGATGAAGATGAAGAAGAAGATGGAAATGAGAAAGAAGCAGAAGAAAAAGAACAAGAAAAAGACAAAGAAAAAGTAGAAGAAGAAGTAGAATTAGTAGAAGAAGAAGAAGAAGAAGAAGAAGAAGAATGGGAAAAGATGAAGGTGAAGAAGAAAAAGGAGAAGTAAAAGTAGAAGAAGAAGAAGACAAAGAAGAAGAAGAAGAAGAAGAAGAATAAGAAGAAGAAGAAGAAGAAGAAGAAGATGAAGAATAAGAAGAAGAAGAAGAGAACAAGAAGACGCAGAAGGAGAAGAAGAAGAAGAAGAAAAAGAAGGTGGAGAAGGAGTAGTAGAAGAAGAAGAAGGGGAAGAACAAGAACAAGAAAAAATGTAGAAGTAGTACAAGAGGAGGAATAGGAGGAGGTTGTGGAAGAAGGAGATGAGGAAGTAGAAGAAGAAGAGGAAGTGGAAAAAAAAGGTGAAGAAGAAGTAGAAGAAACTGAAAATGTAGAAGAACAAAAAGAAGACAAAAAGTAAGAAGAAGAAGAAGTAGAGAAGGAAGCAGAAGAGGAATAAGTGGAAGGAGAATAAGAGAAGAAGAAGAAGAGGAGGAAGAAGAAGAAGAAGGAGGAAGAAGAAGAAGAAGGAGATGAAGAAGAAGGAGAAGAAGAATAAGTAGGAGAAGAAGAAGGAGAAGAAGAAGAAGAAGAAGGAGAAGAAGAAGAAGAAGAAGAAGAAGAAGAAGAAGATGATGATGAAGATGAAGGAGAGGAAGGAGACGAAGAAGAAGAGGAGAAAGAAGAAGAAGAAGAAGAAGAAGAAGAAGTAGAAGAAGAAGAAGAAGAAGAAGAATGTGAAGAAGGAGAATAAGAAGAAGATGAACAAGAAAAAAGAGAAGAGGAGGAGGAAATAGAAGAAGAAGAATAAGAAAAAGAAAGAGGAGGAGGAGGAGGAGGAGAAGGAGGAGGAGAAGAAGAAGAAGAAGAAGAAGAATAAGAAGTTGAACATGTAGAGAAGAAGCCGATGAAGAAGAAGTTGAAGAAGAAGAAAAAAAAAGAAGGAGAAGAGGAAGAAGAAGAAGTAGAAGAAGTAGAAAAGAAGGAGACGAAGAAGAAGAAGAAGTAGAAGAAGAAGGAGATGGAGAAGAAGAAGAAGAAGAAAAATGAGAACAAGAAGAAGGCAAAGAAAAAGAAGTAGAAGAACATGTAGAAAATGTTGAAGAAGAAGAAGAAGATGTAGTAGTAGTAGTAGTGGTAGCGAAACAAGAAGAAGAAGAGAAATAAGAAGGAGAAGAAGAAGAAGAAGAGAAGAAGAGGAAGAGAAAGAAGAAGAAGATGAATAAGAAGAAGAGGAAGAAGAAGAGGAAGAAGAAGAAGAGGAGATGGCGGAAGAATAAAATAAGAAGAAGAGGAAGAAGAAGGCAATGAAGAACAAGAAGAAGAAGAAGAAGTAAAAGTAGAAGAAGTAGAACAAAAACAAGATAAACAAAAATCTTAAGAAGAAGTTGAAGAAGGAGATAATGAAGAAAAATAAGAAGAAGAAGGCTAAGAAGTTGAAGTAGAAGAAGAAGTTGTAGTAGTTGTTGTAGTGAAAGAAGAAGAAGAAGAAGAAAAGATAGAAGAAAAAGAAGAAGATGATGAAGAAGACAGAAACAAAGTAGAAGAAGAAGAAGAAAAAGAATATGAAGAAGAAGAAGTAGAGGAGGAAGAAGAAGAGGGGGAAGAAGAAGAAGAAAAGGAACAAGAAGAAGAAGAGGGAGAAGAAAAAGAAGGACATGAAGAAGAGAAGAAGAAGAAGAAGAAGAAGAAATAGAAGAAGAAAAGAA
>JAIUJO010002821.1:12500-15000 GCA_023846275.1 Vanilla planifolia
TGGAAGAAGAAGAAGAAGAAGAAGATGAAGAGGAAGAAGAAGAATACAAAGAAGAAGAAGAGTAGAAAGAAGAAGAAGTTGATGGAGGGGGAAGAAGAAGAAGAAGATGATGATAAAGAAGTTGAAGAGGAAGAAGTAGAAGAAGTAGAAGAAGAAGTAGAAGAAGAAAAATAAACAGTAGTTGTTTTTGTCGAAGAAGAAGAAGAAGAAGAAGAAGAAGTAGCAGAATAAAAAGAAGAAAAAGAAGAGAAAGAAAAGAAGATGATAAAGAACAAGAAGAATAATAAGAAGAAGAAGAAGAAGTGGATGAGGATGATGATGAAGAGGAAGAAGAACAAGACGAAGAAGAAGAAGAAGAATAACAAGAAGAAGATGGAGAAGGAGAAGAAGAAGAAAAAGAGGATGAGGTCAAGGAAGAAGAAGAGGAGGAAGAAGAAGAAGTGGAATAAGAGAAGAAGAGGAAGAAGAATCAAGAAGATGAAGAAGAATAAGAAGGAGAACAAGTAGAACAAGAAGTAGAAGAAAAATAAGAGGAAGAAGTAGTACTAGTATTAGTAGAAGAAGAAGAAGATGATGATGATGATGATGTAGAAGTAGAAGAAGAAGAAGAAGAAGAAGAAGCGGAGGAAGAAAAAGAAGAAGAAGGCAAAAAACAAAAAAGAAGAAGAAGAAGAAAACAAAGAAGAAGAGAAAGAAAAAGAAGAAGAATAAGAAGAAGAAGAAAAAGTAAGGCTAGAACTAGAAGAAGAAGAAGAAGAAGAGGTAGAGGACGACGAAGGAGAACATCAAGAAGAAGAATTATAAGACGAAAAGGAAGAAGTGGCAGAAGAAGAAGAAGAGGAAGAACAAGAAGATGATGAAGAAGAAAAGAAGAGGAAGAAAAAGAAGAAGAAGAGGAGGAAGAAGAAGAAGAAAAAGAAGATGGAGGAGTAGAAGAAGAAGAAGAAGAATAAGGAGAAGAGGAAGGAGAAGAGAAAGAAGAAGATTAAGAAGAAGAAGACAAAGAAGAAGAAGAAGAAGAAGAGGAGGAGGAAGAAGAAGACAAGGATGAAGTAGAAGAAGAAGAAGTGGAAGAAGAAGAAGAAGAAGAAGAAGAATAAGGGGAGGGGGAAGAAGATGCTAAAGAAGAAGAAGATGAAGATGATGAAGAACAAGAAGAAGAAGAAGAACTATTAGAAGAAGAAGAAGAATAATAAGAGGAGTAGGAGGAAGAAGAATAGAAGGAAGGAAAAGAAGAAGAGGAAGAAGAAGAAGTGTGGGAAGAAGAAGAAGAAGGAGAAAAAGATGGAGGAGAAGAAGAAGAAGAAGAAGACGAAGAAGAAGAAGTAGAGGAGAAAGAAGTGGAAGAGGAAGAAGATGAAAAGGGGGAAGAAGAAGAAGAAGAAGAAGAAGGAAAAGTTGTAGAAGAAGAAGGAGAAGATGAAGAAGAAGAAGAGGACGAAGAAGAAAAAGAAGAAGAAGAAGTAAATGAAGAAGAAGAAGAAGAAGAAGAAAAAGAAGAAAGAATAGTAGTTGAAGAAGAAAGAGAAGATGATGAAGAAGAAGAAGATGATGAAGATGAGGAGGAAGAAGAAAAAAAAAAGCAAGAGAAGAACAAAAAGAACTGGAAGAAAAAGTAGAAATAGATGGAGGAGAAGATGAAGATTGGGAAGAAGAAGAAGAAGAAGAAGGAGAAATAGATGGAGGAGAAGAAGAAGAAGAAGAAGAAGAAGATGAAGAAGAAGATGAAGAGGAGAAAGAAGAGAAAGAGGAAGAAGATGAAAAGGGGGAAGAAGAAGAAGAAGAAGACGAAAAAGTAGCAGAAGATGAAGCTGAAGATTAAGAAGAAGAAGATGAAGAAGAAGAAAAAGAAGAAGGAAAAGTAGAAGAAGAAGAATAAGAAGAAGAAGAAGAAGAAGAAGAAGAAGGAAAAGTAGTAGAGGAAGAAGGAGAAGATGAAGAAGAAGAAGAAGAAGAAGAAGTCGAGGAGGAAGAAGAAGAAAAGGAAGAAGAGGAAGAGATAGAAAAAGAAGAAGAGGAGGAAGAAGAAGAAGAAGAAGGAGTAAGAAGAAGAAGAAGAAGACGAAGATAAAGAAAAAGAAGAAGAAGAAGAAGTGGATTAAGAAGAAGAAGAGGAAGGAGAAGAAGAAGTTTTAGAAGATGAAGAAGAAGAAGATTTGGAAGATGAAGAAGAAGAAAACAAAGAAGAAGACGAAGAAGAAGAAGAAGAAGAAGAAGAAAAAGAATAAGAAAAGAAGAAAAAAAATTGGAGGTAGAAGAAGAAGAAGAAGAAGAAGAAGAAGAAGAGGATGAAGAAGAAAAGGATCAAGAGGAAGAAGAAGAAGAAGAGGAAGAGGAAGAAGAAGAAGAAAAGAAAAAGAAGAAGAAGAAAAGGAAGAAGAAGAAGAAGAAAAGAAGAAGAAGAAGAAGAAGAGGAAGAAGAAGACGAGGAGGAAGAAGAAGAAGAGGAATTGGAAGAAGGGGAGGAGGAGGAAGAAGAAGAAGAAGAAGAGGAGGATGA
>JAIUJO010002821.1:40000-42500 GCA_023846275.1 Vanilla planifolia
AGAAGAAGAAGAAGATAAAGAAGAAGAAGTAGAAGAAGTGGAAAAAGAAGAAGAAGAAGAAGAAGATGGAGAAGAAAAAAAGAAAGAAGAAGTAGAAGATGAAAAAGAAGAAGAAGAAAAAGAAGAAGAAGATGATGATGAAGAAGAAGAGGAAGAGGGAGAAGAAAAGGATGAAGAAGTTGAAGTACTAGGAAAAAAATAAGAGGAGGAAGAGGAGGAAGAAGCAGAAGAGGAAGAACAAGAAGAGGAGGTAGAAGAAGAAGTAGAAGAAGAAAAAGAAGAAGAAGAAGAAGAAGACGAAGAAGTAAGAGAAAAAGAGAAGAAGAAGAAGAAGCAGAAGAAGAAAAAGAAGAAGGGGAAGAACAAGAAGAATAAGAAGAAGATGGTGAAGAAAGTGTGGAAGAAGAGGAACATGGGGAAGATGAGGAAGAAGAGGAAGAATAATAATAATAGTAGTAATAATAATAATAATAATAAAAAGAAGAAGAAGAAGAAGAAGAAGAAGGGAAGAAGAAGAAGTAGAACAAGTTGAAGAAGAGGAAGATGGGGAAGAAGAGGAAGAAGAGGAGGAAGAGGATGAAGAATAAGAAAAGTAGAAGAAGAATAAGCCAAAGAAAAAGAAGAAGAAGAAAGAAGACGAAGAAGAAATGGTAGAAGAAGAAGAGGGAGAAGAAGAAGAAGAAGAAGAAGAAGGAGAAGAAGAAGAAGAAGAGGTAGAAGAAGAAGAGGAAGAAGAAGAAGAAGAAGAAGAAGAAGAAGAAGAATAAGAAGAAGAAGAAGAACGAGAAGAAGAAGAGAAAGAAGAGGTAGAAGAGAAAGAAAAAGAAGAAGAAGAAGAAGAAGTAGGGGTAGAAGAAGAAGAAGAAGAAGAGGAAGAAGACGATGAAAGAGAAGAAGACGAAGAAGTGGAAGAAGAGGAATAAGAATATAAAAAATAAGATGAAGAGTAATAAAAAGAAGTAAAGGAAGAAGAAGAAGAAGAAGGAGAAGAAGTAGAGGTGGAATAAGAAGAAGAAGAAGTAGGGGAAGAAGTAGAAGAGGAAGAAAAAGAAAAGGAAGAAGAAGAAGAAGAAAAAGGAGCAGAAAAAGAAGTGGAAGAAGAAGAAGGAGAAAAATAATAAGAATAGTAATAACAATAAAAATAATAATAAGACGATGAAAATGTAGAACAAGAAGAAAAATAGGAAGAAGAAGAAGATGATGAATAAGAAGAAGAATAAGAAGTTGAATATTAAGAAGAAGAAGAAGAACAAGAACAAGAACCAAAAGTAAAGGAAGAGGACAAGGAAGATAAGAAGAAGAAGAAGAAGAAGAAGAAGAAGAAGAAGAAGAAGAAAAAGAGTAAGAGGAAGAAGAAGAAGAAGAAGAAGAAGAAGAAGAAGAAGAAATGGAAGGGAAGAAGAAGAAGCAGCAGAGGAAGATGATTAAGAGGAAGGATAGTAAGAAGAAGGAGAATAAGAAAATGAAAAAGAGGAAGAAAAGGAAGAAGGGGAAGAAGATTAAGAAGAGGAAGAAGAATGAGATGAAGAAGAAGAGGAAGAAGCTGAAGAAGAAGAATGAAAAGAAGAAGAAGAGGAAGAAAAAGTTCTAGAAGAAGGGGAAAAGTGGAAGAAGGGGTAGAAGAGGAAGTAGACGAAGATGAGGAAGAATAACAAGAAGAAGAAAAAGAAGAAGAAGAGGAAGAAGAAGAAGATGATGATGAAGAAGAAGAAGAATAGGAAGAAGAAGAGAAGGAAGAAGAAGAAGAAGAAGAAGAATAAGAGAAAAAGAAGAAGAAGAAGAATAAGAAGAAGAAGAAGAAGAACGAGAAGAAGAAAGAGAACAAAAGTAAGAAGAAGAGGAGGAAGAAGAAGAAGAAGAAGAAGAGGATGAAGAAGAAGGGCAAGAAGACGAAGAGGTAGAAGAAGAAGATGAGGAAGAAAAAGAAGAAGAAGAAGAAGATGAAAAAGAGAAAGAAGAAGAAGAAGAAGAAGAAGAAGAAGAAGAAGACAAAGAAGAAGAAGCTAAAGAAGAAGAAGGAGAAGAAGAAGAAGAGGAAGACGAAGAAGAAGAAATGCAAGGAAAAGAAGAAGATCAACAAGAGAAAGAAGAAGAAGAAAAAGAAGAAGAATAAGAAGAAGAAGAAGTAGAAGAAGAAGAAGAAAAGAAAGAAGAAGAAGAAGTTGAAGAAGAAGAAGATGAATAGGAGGAAGAAGAAGAATAAGAAGAAGAAGAAGAAAAAGAAGATGATGATGACGATGATGAAGAAGAAGAATAAGAAGTAGAAGAAGAAGAATGGGAAGTGGACGAAGAAGAAGAAGAAGAAAAAGAATCGAAAGAAGAAGGAGAAGGAGGGGAAGAAATGCTACAATTAGAAAAAGTGGAAGAAGCGGTAGAAGAGGATGAAGAATAAGAAGAAGAAGAAGAAGAGGTAGAAGAAGAAGAAGAAGAAGACGAAGAAGAAGAAAAGGAAGAAGAAGGAGAAGAAGAAGTAGAAGAAGTGGAAGAAAAAGAAGACGAA
>JAIUJO010002821.1:52500-55000 GCA_023846275.1 Vanilla planifolia
GAAGAAGAAGAAGAAGAAGAAGAAGGGGAAGAATAGGAAGAAGAAGAACAAAATGAAGAAGAAGGATAAGAAGAAAAAGAAGAAGAAAAGGAAGAAGAAGAACATGAAGAAGAAGATGAAGAAGAGAAGGAGGAGAAAGAAATAGAAGAAGAAGATGAAGAAGAAGAAGAAGATGAAGAAGAATAAGAAGAAGAAGTTGAAGAAGAAGTAGAGGAAGTAGTAATGTAATAGTAGAGTAGAAGAAGAAGAAGAAGAAAAGGTAGAAGTTGAAGAGAAAGAAGAGGATGAAAAAGAAGAAAAAGAGGAGAAGAAAAAGAAGTAGTTTGAGAAGGAGAAGGAGAAGAAGTAGAAGAGGAATATGTAGAAGAAGAAGAAGAAGAAGAAGAAGAAGAAGAAGAAAAAGAAGAGGCAGAAAATGTAGAAGAAGACTAAGAAGAAGGGGAAGAAAGGGAAGGGAAGAAGAAGAAGAAGAAGAAGAAGAGGAAGAAGATGAAGAAGAAGAACAGGAAGATGAAAAGAAGAAGAAGAAGTAGTAGAAATAGAAGAAGAAGAAGAATTAGATGAAGAAGGGGAAGAAGAGGAATAAGAGGAAGGAGAGGAAGGGGAGGAAGAATGGAAAAAGAAGAAGAAGAAGAAGAAGAAGAAGAAGAAGAAGAAGGAGAAGAAGAAGAAGAAGAAGAGAAAGAATAAGAAGAAGAAGGGGGAGAAGGGGAAGAAGAATAAAAATAAGAAAAAGAAGTAAAAGACAAGGATGATGAAGAAGAAGAAATGTCAAAGAACAAGAAGAAGAAGTAGAATAAGAAGAAGAAGAAGAAGACAAAGGAGAAGATGGAGAAGAGGAACAAGAAGAAGAATAAGAAGAAGAATAGGAAGAGGAAGAACAAGAAGAGGCAAAAAGAGGAAGAAGAAGAAGAAGAAAAAGAAGAAGAGGAAGAAGAAGTGGAAGAAGAAGAGGAAGAAGAAGTGGAAGAAGAAGAGGAAGAAGAAGAAGAATTAGAGGAAGAAGACCAACAAAAAGAAGAAGAAGATGAAGAAGAGGAAGAAGAAGAAGAAGAAGAAAAGGAAGGAGAAGAAGAAGGGAAGTAGGAGAAGGAGAAGAAGAAGAAGAAGAACAAGTAGGAGAAGAAGTAGAAGTAGACAAAGAAGATGAAGAAAACGAAAAAGTTAAAGAAGGGGAGGAGGAGAAAGAAGAAGAGGAAGATAAAGTAGTAGAAGAAGAAGAAGAAGAAGAAAAAGAAGAAAGTGAAGAAGAAAATGAATGGGAAGAAGAGAAGAAGTGGAAGAAGAAGAAGAAGAGGAAGAAGAACAAGAAAAAGAAATACAAGTGAAAGAAGAAGAAGAAGAAGGAGAAGAAGAAGAAGAAGGAGAAGAAGTGGAAGAAGATGAAGTAAAAGAAGAAAAAGAAGAAGGGGAAGAAAAAGGAGATGAAGAAGAGAAGCAGAAGAAGAAGAAGAAGAAGAAGAAGAAGAAGAGGAGGAAGAAGAAGAAGAACAAGCAGAGGAAGAAGAAGAAGAAGAAGACGAAGAAGAAGAAGAGGAAGAAAAATATGAAGAAGAAGAAAAAGAGGAAGAAGAAGGAGAAGAAGAAGAAAAAGAAGAAGAAGAAGAAGAAGAAAAAGAAGAAGAAGAAGAAGAGGAAGAAGTGGATGAAGGGAAGAGAGGAATAAGAGGAAGAAGAGGAATAAGAGTCATAATAATAATAAGAAGAAGAATAAAAAGAAGAATAAAAGCAAGAAAAACAAGAAGTTAATGAAGAAGAAGAAGGAGGAGGAGAAAGAAGAAGAGGAAGAAGTAGATAAAGAAGAAGAAGAAAACGAAAAAGATAAAGAAGAAGAGGAGGAGAAAGAAGAAGAGGAAGAAAAAGTAGTAGTAGAAGAAGAAGAAGAGAAGTAATAGAAGAAGAAGAAGAAAAAAAAGAAATTAAGAAGAAAAAGAATGGGAAGAAGAGAAGAAGTGGAAGAAGAAGAAGAAGAACAAGAAGAAAAAGAAGTGGAAGAAGAAGAAGAAGAAGAAGGAGAACAAGTGAAAGAAGAGGAAGTAGAAGAACACAAAGATGAAGGGGAAGAAAAAGAAGTTGAAGAAGAGAAGCAGAAGAAAAAGAAGAAGAAGAAGAAGAACAAGTGGAGGAAGGAGAAGAAGAAGAAGATGAAGAAGAAGAAGAGGAAGAAAAAGAACAAGAAGAAAAAGAAGAAGTAGAACAAGAAGAAGAAGAAGAAAAAGAAGAAGAAGAAGAAGAGGAAGTGGTGGATGAAAGGGAAGAAGAGGAATAAGAGGAAGAAGAGGAATAAGAGCCATAATAACAAGAAGAAGAAGAATAAAAAGAAGAAGAAAAGGAAGAAGAAGAAGATTAAGAAGACAAAGAAAAGGATGAAGAAATAGGAAAGGAAGAAGAGGAAGCAAAAGAGGAAGGAGGATTAAGAGGAAGGTCAACAACAAGAAGTTGAAGAAGTAAAAGAAGAAGAAGAAGAAGAAGAAGAAGAAGAAGAAAAGGAAGAAGGGGA
>JAIUJO010002821.1:57500-60000 GCA_023846275.1 Vanilla planifolia
TTAAGAAGAAGAAGTAGAAGTGGAAGAAAAAGAAGAAGAAGAAGAAGAGAAAGACGAAGAAGAAGAAAAATAAGAAGAAAAAGAAGAAGACAAAGAAGAAGAGGAAGAGAAGAAGAAGAATAACAAGAAGATGAAGAAGAAGAAGAAGAAGAAGAAGAGGGAGAAGAATAGGATGAAGAAAATTATGAGGAAGAAGAGGAATAAGTGGAGGTAGAGGAGGAAGAAGAAGAAGAAAAAGAAGAAGAAGAAGCAGAATAAGAAGTAGAAGGTTAAGAAGAAGAAGAAGAAGTAGAAGAAGAAGAATATGAAGTAGCAGAAGAAGAACAAGAAGAGGAAGAGGGCAAGGAAGAAAAGAAGAAGAAGATGATGAAGAAGAAGAAGAAGAAGAAGAGCTAGAAGAAGAAGAAGAAGAAGAAGAAGAAGAAAAATAGGAAGAAGAAGAAGGAGATGAAGAAGAAGAAGAATAAGAAGTAGAAGTTGAAGAAGAAGAAGAAGAAGAAGAGGAAGAAGTAGAACAATAAGAAAAAGAAGAAGAAGGAGAAGAAGATGAGGATGAGGATGAGGAAGAAAAGAAGAAGAACAAGAAGAAGATGAAAAAGAGTAAGAATAAGATGAGGAAGGAAAGAGTAAGAAGAAGAAGAAGAAGAAAAATAAGAAGAAGAAAAAGAAAAGGAAGAAGGAGATGAAGAAGCAGAAGAGGAAGAAGATTAAGAGGAAGAATAAGAAGAAGAAGGAGCAGAAGAAGAATAAGAAGAAGAAGAAGAAGAAGAAGAAGAAGAAGAAGAAGGAGAAGAAGAAGGAGAAGGAGAAGGAGAAGAAGAAGAAGAAGAAGAAAAAGAAGAAAAAGAAGAAGAAGAAAAAGAAGAAGAAGAAGGACAAGAAGAAGAAGAAAGGGAAGAAGAAGAAGAAGGGGAAGAAGACGAAGAAGAGGAAAAAGAATCAGAAGATGAAGAATGGAAGGAATAAGAAGAGCATGAAAAAGAAGAAGAACAAGGAGAAGAAGAACAAAAGGAAGAAGAAGAAGAAGAAGAAAAGGTGGAAGAAGAAGAAGAAGAAGAAGAAGAAGAAGAGGAAAAAGAAGAAGAGGAAGAGGAAGAAGAAGAATTAGGAGAAGAAGAAGAAGAAGAAAAAGAGGAAGAAGAAGAAGAAAAAGTTGAAGGAGAAGAAGAAGAAGAAGAAGAAGAAGAAGAAGACCAAGAATAAGAATAAGAATAAGAAGAAGAAGAAAAATAATGAAAAGAAGAATTTGAAGAAGAAGAAGACGATGATGATGACGAAGAAGAAGAGGGACCAGATTAAGAGGAAGAAGAAGTAGAGGAAGAAGAAGAAGAAGAAGAAAAAGAAGAATAAGAAGAGGAAGAAGAAGAAGAAGCAAAAGAATAAGAAGAAGAAGAAGAAGAAGAAGAAGATGAAGTAGAAGAAGAAGAAGAAGAAGAACATGATGTTGATGATGATAATGAGGAAGAAGAAGAAGAAGAGGAAGGGGAAGAAGAACAAGTAGAAGAAGAAGAACAAGAAGTAGAAGAAGTAGAATAAGAGGAAGATGAAGAAGTAGAAGTAGTAGAAGGAGAAGAAGGGGAAGAAAAAGAAGAAGAAGAAGACGAAATAGAAGAAGAAGAAGAAGAAGAAGTGGGAGAAGAAGAAGAATAAGAAGTAGAAGAATAGGTAGCGGAAGAAGAAGAGGAAGAGGAAGAAGAAGTTGAAGAAGAAGAAAAGGAACAAGAAGAAGAAGAAGAAGAAGAAGAAGTGGAAGATGATGATGAAGAAGAATAAGAAGAAGAAGTAGAAGAAGAAGATGAAGAAGCAGAAGAAGAAGTTTAAGAAGAAGAAGAAGAAGAAGAGGAAGAAGAAGATGAAGAAGAAGAGGTAGAATATGAAGAAGAAGAATAGGAAGAAGAAGGAGAAGAAGAAGAAAAGAAGAAGGAGAAGAAGAAGAGGTAGAATATGAAGAAGAAGAAGAGGAAGAAGAAGAAGTAGAAGAAGAAATGAAGAAGAAGAAGAAGAAGAAGAAGAAGAAGAAAAAGAAGAAGAAGAAGAAAAAGGAAAAGAAGTGGAAGAAGAAGCAAAAGAAAGAGAAGTAGAAGCAAAAGAAGAAGATGAAGAAGGGGAAGAGGAGGAAGAAGGGGAAGAAGAGGGAAAAAAGGAAGAAGTGGAAAAAGAATAAAAATAAGAAGAAGAAATAGAAGAAGAAGAACAACGGGAAGAAGAAGAAGAAGAAGAAGAAGAAGAAGAAGAACAACAAGAGGAAGAAGAGGAAGAAGAAGAAGAAGAAGAAGACGAAGAAGGAGAAGAAGAGGAAGGGGAATAAGAAGAAATGGAAGAAGGAGAAGGGAAATAAGAAGAAGAGGAAGAAGAAGAATGGTAATAAGAAGAAGATGAAGAAGAAGAAGAAGAAGAAAAAGAAGAAGAAGAAGAAGAAGTAGGAAAAGAAGAAGAAGATGTAGAAGAAGATGAGGAAGAAGAAGTAAAAGAAGAATATGAAGAAGAAGAAGAGGAACCA
>JAIUJO010002821.1:67500-70000 GCA_023846275.1 Vanilla planifolia
AAAGGAATAAGATGAAGAAGATGAAAAAGACGAAGAAGAAGATGAAGAAGAAGAAGAAGGAGAAGAACAAGAGGAAGAAGAGTAAGAAGAAGAATAAAAAGAAGAAGAAGAATAAGAAGTAGGAGAAGAAGAAGAAGTAGAAAAAAAAGAAGAAGAAAAAGAAAAAGTTAAAGAAGAATAGGAGGGGGAGGAAGAAGAAGAGGAAGAAATAGAAGAAGAAGAAGAAGAAGAAGAAGAAGAAGAATAACAAGATCAAGAAGAAGAAGAAAAAGAAGAAGGTGAAGAAGAAAAAGAAGGGGAAGAAAAGGAAGATGTGGAAGAAGAATAAGAAGAAGAAGAAGCAGAAGAAGAAGAAGAAGAAGAAAAATAAGTGGAAGAAGAAGAAAAAAAAGTAGAAGAAGAACAAGAAGAAGAGGAAGAAGAAGAAGTGGAAGAAGATGAAGTAGAAGAAGAAAAAGAAGGGGAAGAAGAAAAAGAAGATGATGATGAAGAAGGAGAAGAAGAAGAAGAAGAAGAAGAAGAATAGGAAGAAGAAGAGGTAGAAGAAGAAGATGAAAATGAGGAAGAAGAAATAGAAGAAGAAGAATAAGAAGAAGAAGAAGAAGAAGACAAAGAAGAAGAAAAAGAATAAGAGGAAGAAGAAGAAAAAGAAGACGAATAAGAAGAAACAGAAGAAGAAGAAGAAGAAAAATAAGAAGAAGAAGAAGAAGAAGAAGAGGAAGTAGATGAAAAATTAGAAGAAGAGGAAGAAGAAGAAGAAGAAGAAGAAGAAGAAGAGGAAAAAGAATAAGACGAAGAAGAAGAAGAAGAAGAAGAAGAAGAAGAAGAAGAAAAAGAAGAAGAAGAAGACAAAGTAAAAGAAGAAGTAAAAGAAGAAGAAGAAGAAGAAGAAGAAGAAAGAGGAGTAGAAGGAGAAGAAGAAGAAGAAGATTAAAGAAATGAAGGAGGAGAAGCTGAAGGAAAAGAAGAGAAAGGGGAAGAAGAAAAGATGAAGAAGAAGAAGAAGAAGAAGTTTAAGAGGAAGAGGAAGAAGCGGAAGAAAAGGAAGAATAGGATGTAGAGGAAGAAGAATAAAAAGAAGAAGAAGAAGAAGAAGAAGAAGAAGATGAAGAAGAAGAAGAAGAAGAAGAAGAAGACGAAGGGGAAGAAGTGGAAGTTGCAGAATAAGAGGAAGAAGAGGAAGAAGAATAAGAAAAAGAAGTAGAAGAAGAAGAAGAAGTAGAAGAAGAAGAAGAAGAGTGAAGAAGAAGAAGATGGAGAAGAAGAAGAAGAAGAATGGCAAGAAGTAAAAAAGGAAGAATAAGAAAATGGAGAAGATGAAGAGGAAGAAGAAGAAGAAAAAGAAGAAGAGGATGAAGAGTAAGAAGAAGAAGAAGATGATGATGATAATGTAGAAAAAGAAGAAGGAAAAGAAAAACAAAAGAAGTAGAAGAAAAACAACAAGAAGTAGAAGAAGAAGTAGATGAAGAAGAAGAAGAAGAAGAAGAAGAAGAAGAAGAGGAAGAGGAAGAAGAGGAAGAAGAAGAAGAAGAAGAAGAAGATGAAAAAGAAGACGAAGAAGAAGAGGAAGAAGAAGAGGAAGAAGAATAAGAAGAAGAAAAGCAAGAAGATGAAAAAGAAGAAGATGATAAAGTAGAAGAAGAGGAAGAAGAAGAAGAAGAAGAAGAAGTAGAAGAAGAAGAAGAACTAGTAGAAGATGATGAAGAAGAAAAAGTCAAAGAAGTATAACAAGAAAAAGAAGAAGAAGAAGATGTTGAAAAAAAGAAGAGGAGGAAGAAGAAGAAGAAGAAGAAGAAGGGGAAGAAGAGGAAGACGGCGAAGAAGAGGGAGAAGAGGAATAATAATAATAATAATAATAATAATAATAATAATAATAATAATAATAATAATATGATGAAGGCAAATAAGAAGAAGAAGAAGAAGAAGAAGAAGATGAAGACGAAGAAAAAGAAGAAGGGGAAAAAGCGGAAAAGGGGAAGAAGAGAAAGAAGAGGAAGAATATGAAGAAGAATAAAAAGAAGAAGATGAAGTCAAAGAGGAAGAGGAAGATGAAGAAGAAGAAGAAGTAGAAGAAGAAGAGGACTAAGAACAAGAAGAAGAAGTAGAATATGAAGAAGAAGCAGAGGAATAAGACTAGAAAGAAGAAGAAGGAGAAGAGGAAGAGGAAGAAGAAGGAGAAGAAGAAGAAGTAGACGATGACGAAGATGATGATGACAAAGAGGAGGAGGAAGAAGCAGAGGAAGAAGAAGAGGAGGAAGAAGAAGAAGAAGGAGAAGAAGAGGAGGAGGAAGAAGAAGAAGAAGAAGAAGAAGAAGCAGAAGAAGAAGAATTAGAATAATAATAATAATAATAATAATAAGAAGAAGAAGAAGAGGAAGAAGAAGAAGAAGAAGAAGAGGAAGAAGAAGAAGAAGAAGAAGAAGAAGAGGATGGTAAAAAAGAAGTTAAAGAAGAAGAAGAAATGGAAGAAGAAAAAGAAGAAGAAGATGAAGAAGAATAG
>JAIUJO010000633.1:7500-10000 GCA_023846275.1 Vanilla planifolia
CCTCTTCTTTCACCTATTCGTCTTCTTCTTATTCTTGCAGTTCTTCTTCTTCTTCCTCTCTCACTTCTTCATCTTCTTCTTCTCCTTCTTCTTCATCTTCTACTTCTTCTTCTACTACCTCGTCTTCTTCAGTGTCTTATTCTTCTTCTTCTCTTTTTTTCTTATTCTTCATTTTCTTCTCCTTGTTTTTTTCCTTCTTCCTCTTCTTCTTCTCTATCTTGTTCTTCTTCTTCTTCTTCCTCTCCTTCCTTTTTTTCCTTTTCTTCTTCTTCTTCATCATCTTCTTCATCTCCTTCTTCATCTTCTATTTCTTCTTCTTCTTCAAATTCTTCTTCTTCATCTTATTCTTCTTCCTCTTCATGAACTTCTTCCTCTTCTTCTTCTTCTTCTTCTTCTTTTTCTTTTACTTCTTTTTCTTCTTCCTCTTCTTCTTTTTGTTCTTCTTCTTCCTCTTCATCATCATCTTCTTCTTCTTCTATCTCTTTGTCTTCTTCTTCTTCTTCTTCTTCTTCTTCTTCTTCTTCTTCTTCTTCTTCTGCTTTTCTTCTACTTCTTCTTCTTCATCTTGTCGTTCTTCTTATTCCTCTTCTTCATCTTCTTCTATATCTTCTTCTTCCCCTTATTCTTCTTCTTATACTTCTTCCTCTTCATCTACTTCTTCTACTTCTTCTTCTTCTTCGTCTTCTTCTTCTCCCTCTTTCCTTCTTCCTTTTCATCTTCTCGTTCTACTTGTTATTCTCTTTCTTCTCCTTCTTGTCCTTCTTCTTTCTCTTCTTCTTTTCTTCTTCTCCTTATTCTTCTTCTTATACTTCTTCTTCTTTCTCCTCTTCTTCTGCTTGTTCTTCTTCTTCCACTTAATCTTCTTCTTCTTCTTCTTGTTTTTCCACTTCTTCTTCCTCCTTCTCTTCCTCTTCTTCTTCTTCTTTTTCTTCTTCTCCTTCTTCGTCGCCTTCTCCTTTTTCTTTTTCACCTTCTTCCACTTTTGCATCTTATTCCTCTTCTTCTTCTTCTTCTACTACTTCTACTTCTTCATCATTTTCTTCTTCTACTTGTACTACTCCTCCATCTTCTACTTCTTCCTCATTTCTCCATCTTGTTCCTCATCTTCTTCTTCTTCTTCTTCTTCTTCAAATCCTTCTTCTTCTTCCTCTTCTTCTAGGTCTTTTTTTTCTTCTACTTCTTCTTCTTCCTCTTCTTCTTCTACTACTTCTTTTCCTCCTCTTCTTCTTTTACTTCCTTTTCTTCTTCTTCAAGTTCTTCTTCTTCTTCTTCGTCTGCTTCTTCTTCTTCTTCTTCTTCTTCTTCTTCATCTTCTCCTTACTCTTCTTCATCTTCTTCTACTTGTTCTTCTTCTGCTTCCACTACTTTTTTCTTCTTCTTCTTCATCTTACTCTTAATCTTCTTCCCCTCATTCTTCTCCCTCCTCTTCTTCTTCCCCCTCTGCCTGCTCTTCTTCTTCTTCGTCTTCTTCTTCCACTTCTTCTTCATCTTCTTCTTCCCACTTCTTGTTCCTCTTCTTCCTCTTCTTCCTTTTCTTCTTCTTCTTCCTCTTCTTCTTCTTCTTCTTCTTCTTCTTGACCTTCTTCTACTTATTCTTCTTCCTCTTCTTCTTCTTATTCTTCTTCCTCTTCTTCTTCTTCTTCTCCTCGTTCAACTTCTTCTTCTTCTTCATCTTCTTCATAGTCTCGTTCTCCTTATTATTATTATTATTATCATTTTTATTATTACTTTTCTTCTTCTTCTTCTTCTTCTACTTCTTATTCTTCTTCTTCTTCTTTAATTTTTACTTCTGCTTTTTCTTCATCATCTTCTTCTTCTTCTTCTTCTTCTTCTTCTTCTTCTTCTTCTTCTTCTTCTTCCTCTTCTTCTTCTCCTCCTCCTCCTACACCTTCTTCCTCTTCTTCTACTTCTTCTTTTTCTTCTTTTATTTCTTCTTCTTCTTCTACTTCGACTTCTTCTTTGTCCACTTGTTCTTCTTCTCTTACCTTTTCCTACTCTTCATTTCCTTCTTCTTCTACTTCTAATCCTCTTCTCCTTCTCCTTCTTCTTCATTCTCCGCTTTTTTTTGTTCTTCTTCTTCTCCTCCTCCTTCTTCTTCTACTTCTTATTTTTCCACTTCTTCTTCATCTTGTTCTTCTTCTTCTTCTTCATCTTCTTCTTCGTCCTCTTCTTCTTCTCCTTCTTATTCTTCTTCTTTTTCTTTTACTTAATTCCTTCTTCCTCTTCTTCTTCTTGTTCTTCTTCTTCCGCTTCATCTCTTCTTCTTCTTCTTCTATTTCTTCTTCTTCTTCTTCTTCTTCCTCCTCCTCCTCCTCCTCTTCTACTTCTTCTTCTTCTTCTTCAACTTCTTCTTCTTCTTCATCATCTTCTTCTTCTTCTTCTTCTTCTTCTTCTTCTCCTTCTTCTTTTTCTTCTTCTATTTCTTCTTCTTCCTCTTCTTCTTCTTCTTCTTCTCCTTTTTATTCTTCTTCTTCTTCTTCTCCTTTTTATTCTTCTTCTT
>JAIUJO010000633.1:17500-27500 GCA_023846275.1 Vanilla planifolia
CTCTTCTCCTTCCTCTTCTTCTTATTCATCATCATCATCATCACCTTCTTCTTCTTCTCCTTCATGTTCTTCTTCTACTTCTCCTTGCTCTTCTTCTTCTTCTTCTTCTTCTCCTCCTTCTCCTTCTTCTTCTTATTCCTCTTCTTCTTCTTCCCCTTCTTCTTCTTCGTCTTCCTCTTCTTCTTTTTCTTCTTCTTCTTCTTCTTTCTTTTCATCTTCTTCTTCATCTAATCCTTCATCTTCTTGTTATTCATCTTCTTCTTCCTCTTCTACTTCTTCTTCTTCTCTTCTTCTTCTTCTTCATCTTCTTCTCCTTCTTCTTGGTCTTCTTCTTCTTCTTCTTAGTCTTCGTCTTCCTCTTTTCCTTCCTCTTTTTCTTTTTATACTTCTTCTTCTTATTCTTGTTCATCCTCTCCTTTTTGCTGTACATCTTCTTCTTCTCATTCTTGTTCCCGTTCTTCTTCTTCTTCTTATTCTTCTTGTTCTTTTTCTTCTACAACTATTACTTTACTTCTTCATGTTCCTCTTTTTGTTCTTCTTCTATTTCTTTGTCATCAACTTCTTCTTCTTTTTCTTTTTCTTCTTCTTCTCCTTCTTCTAATTCTTCATGTTCATCTTCTTCTTCTGCTTCCTCTTCTTCTTGTTCTTCTTCTTCTTCTTCTTCTTGTTCTTATTATTATTATTATTATTATTCTTATTATTATTGTTATTATTATAAATTTTTTTATTTGTCTTGTTCCTTTTCTTCTTCTTCTTGTTCTTCATCTTCTTCATGTTTTTCTTCGTCTTCTTTTTCTTCTTCATCTTCTTCTTCTTCTTCTTCTTCTCCTTCTTCTTCTTTTACTTCTTTACTTCTTCTTCTTCATCATCATCTTCTTCTTATTATTATACTTCTTCTACTACTTCATCTTCTACTTCTTCTTCTTCATCTTCATCTTCTTCTTGTACTTCTTCTTCTTCTTCTATTACTTTCTCTTCTTCTTCTTCTTCTTCTTCTTCTACCTCTTCTTCTTCTTCTTCTTCTTCTACTACTACTACTACTTCTTTCTCTTCTTCTATTTGCACTTATTCTTCCTCTTCATCTTCTTCTTCTCCTTCTTCTCCTTCCTCTTCCTCTACCTCCTCCTCCTTCACCTCTTCTTCCTCTACTTCTTCTTCTTCTTCTTCTCCTTCTTCTATTTCTTCTTCCTCCTCTTCCTCTTCTTCTTTTTCTTCCTCTCCTTCCTATTCTTATTTTTCTTCTTCTTCATCATCTTCTTCCTCTCTTCCTTCTCCTTCTTTTCTTCTTTTTCTTCCTCTTCTTCTTCCTCCTCATCTTTTTCTTTTTCTTCTTCTTCTTCTTCTTCCTCCACTTCTTCTCTGTCTTCTTTTTGTACTTCTTCTTCTTCTTCTTATTCTTTTTCTTCTACTACTTGTTCTACTTCTTCTTCTTTGTGCTCTTCTTCATCTTCTTTTTATACATTTTCTCCTTCTTCTTCATGATTATCTTCTCCTTCTTTTCATTCTTCTTCTTTCTCATCTTCTTTTTCTTCTTCATCTTCTTCTCCTTTTCTTCTTCTTCTTCTTCGTGTTCTTCTTTTTCTTCTCCATCCTCTTCTTCGTCTTCTACTTCTTCTACTACTTCTTTTTTCTCCTCTTCTTCTTCATTATCTTCATTTTCTTCTTTTTCTTCTTTTTCTTCATCATCATCATCATCTTCTTCTTATTCTTCTTTTTCTCCTTCTTCTTCATCTTCTTCTTCGTGTTTTTCTTCTTCTTGTTATTCTTCCTCATCTTCTATTTCGACTTCTTCTTATTCTTCTTCTTCTTCTTCTTCTTCTTCTTTTTCTTCTTCCTTCTTCTTCCTCCTCTTCTTCTTCTTCTTCTTCTTTTTCATCTTCTTATTCTTACCCTTCTTCTTCTTCTTCTTCTTCTACTTCCTCTTCTACTTCTTCTTGTACTAGTACTTCTTCGACATTTTTTTTTTCTCGTTCTTCTTCTTCTTCAACTACTACTGCTATTACCTATTATACTTCTTCACTTTCTTTTTCTTCTTTTTCTTCTTTTTCTTCTTCTACTAGTACAACAACTACTATTTCTTCTTCTTCCTCTTGTTTTTTTATCTACTTTTTCTTCTTCATCTTCCACCTCTCTTTCTTCTCCTTCCTCTTTTTCTTCTTCCTCCATCTTCTTCTTCTTCTTCTTCTTCTACTTCTTCTTATTATTCATCCGCTTCTCTCCCTTTATCGTCTTCTTACTTTTCTTTGTCTTCTTCTTCTTTTTCTCCTCCTCCTCTTCCTTTTCCTCCACCTCCTTCATCTTCTTCATGCTCTTCTTCTTCCACCTCTTCTTCTTCTTCTTCTTCTTTATCATCTTCTACTACTTCTTCCTTAACATTTTCTTCATCTTCTTCTTCTTATTCTTCTTCTTCATCTTCATTTTCCTTTTCTTCTTCTTCTTCTCCTTCTCCTTCTTCTTCTTCTTCTTCTGCTTCATCTTCTGCTTCATTTACTTCTTCCTCTTCATCTTCTTCTTAATCATCATCATCATCATCTTCTTCTTCTTATTCTTCTTTTTCTTCTACTTCTTCTCGGTCTAGTTCTTCTACTTCCCCTTCTGCCTCCTCTTCTTCTTCTTCTTCGTCATCCTCTCCTTTCTCTTCTTCCACTTCTTTTTTTTCTTCTTCATTTGCTTTTTCTTCTTCTTTTTCTTGCCCTTCTTCTTCCACTTCTTCTTCTTCTTTTACTACTTAGTCCTTTTCCACTTCTTCTTTTTCTACTTCTTCTTATTCTTCTTCTTCTTCTTCTTCTTCTTCTTCTTCTTCTTCTTCTTCTTTGTCCCCTTCTTCTCCTACTTCTTCGTCTTCATTTTTTCTTCTTTTTCTTCTTCTTCTTCTTCTTGCTCTTCTTCTTCCTCTTCTTCTTCTTCTTCTCATTCTTCATCTTCTTCTTCTTCTTCTTTTTCTTCTTCTGCTTATTCCTCTTCTTCCTCTTCTTGTTCTTCCTATTCTCCTTCTTCCTATTCTTCTTCTTCCTCTACTTTTTCTTCTTCTTCTTGTTCTTAATCATCATCATCTTCTTCTTCTTCTTTTTCTTATTCCTCTTCTTCTTCTACTCTTCTTATTCTTCGTCATCTTCTTCTTCTCCTTCTACTTCTTCTTCTTTTTCTTCTATTCTTGTTGTTCTTCTTTTTCTTCTTCTTCTACTTCCTTTATTTCTTCTTCTTCGTCATCATCTTATTCTTCCCCTTCTTCATCCTCTTCTTCTTCTTCTTCCTTTTCTTCTTCTTCTACTTCTTCTACTTCTTCTTATTCTTATTCTTCATTATCTTCTTCTTCTTCTTCCTATTCTTCTTTTTCTTCTACTACTTATTAATCTTCTTCTTCTTCTTCTTCTTCTTCTTCTTCGTGTTCTTCTTCTCCTCCTCCTCCTCCATCTCCTCCTTCTTCTTCTTCTTCTTTTTATTCTTATTTTTCTTCTTCTACTTCTTCATCATCTTCTTCTTCTTCTCTTTTGCCCTCTTCTTCTTCTTCTTCTTCTTGTTAGTCATCTTACTCTTCTTTTTCTTCTTCTTCTTCTTCTTCTTCCTTCTCCTCTTCTCCTTCTTCTTCTTCTTCTTCATCTTCTTCTTATTCTTCTTCTTCTTATTATTATTCTTATTCTTCTTCTTCTTCTTATTCTTCTTCTTCTTCTTCTGCTACTACTAGTTCTACAATAACTTCTTCTTCTTCTTCATCATCTTCTTCTTCCTCATCTTCTTCATCTTCTTAGTATTATTATTATTATTCTTCTTCTTCTTCTTCTTCCCTTCTTGTTATTTTTCTTCTTCCACTTCTTCTACTTCTTCTTCTTCTTCTACTTCTACCTCTATTTTTCTACATTGTTCCCTTCTTCTTCTTCTAATTCTTCTTCTTCCTCCTCTTATTCTTCTTGTTCTTCTTCTTCTTCTTCCTCTTCTTCTTCTCCTTCCTCTTCTTCTTCTCCTCCCCCTCTTTTTCGTACTCTTCCTTCTTCTTCTTCTTCTAATTCTTCTTCCTTTACATTTCTTCCTCTTCTTCTTCGTCTTCTTCTTCTTCTTCATCTTCTTTTTCTTCTTCCCCTTCTTCTCCTTCTTCTTCTTCTTCTTCTTCTCCTTTGTCTTCTGCTTCATTTACTTTTTCTTCCTCTTCTTCTTCTTCTTCTTCATTTTCTTCTTCCTTTTCTTCTTCTTCTTCTTCTTGCTCTTCTTCTTCTTCCTCTATGTTTGTTCTTCTTCTTCTTCTTCTTCTTCTTCTTCTTCTTTCTCTTCTTCTTTTCTTCTTCTTTTTCATATTCTTCATCCTATTGTTCTTGTTCTTCTTTTGATTCTTCATCATCTTTTTCTCTTCATCAACTTCTTCTTCATTTTCATCATCATCTTCTTCTTCTTCCTTTTCTTTTTCTTGTTCTTCTTCCTCTACTTCTTCTTGTTGTTCTTCTTCTTCTCTTTCTTCTTTTCCTTCTTCTTTTCATTGTTATTCTACTTCTTCTTTTTATTCCTTCTCTTCTTCCTCCTCCTCCTTCTTGTCGTCTTCTTCTTCTTCTTCTTCTTTCTGCTTCTTCTTCTTCTTCATCTTCTTCTTCTTCATCTTCTTCTGCTTTTTCTTGTTCTTCTACTTCTTCTTCTTCTTCTTCTTCTTCTTCTCCTCCTCCCTCTACTTCTTCTTCTTCCTCTTCTTCTTCTTCTACTTCTTCTTCTTCTTCTTCCTCATGTTCTTCTTCTTTATATTTTTTTGGTTCTTCTTCATCATCATCATCATCTTCTTCTTCTTCAGCTTCATGTTCTTCTTCTTCTTCTTCTTCTTCTTCTTCTTTGTCTTCTTTCGTTATTCCTCTTCTTCTTCTTCTTCTTCTTCTTCTTCTCCTTCTTCTCATTCCTATCCTTCTTCTCCTTATTCTTTCTCTTCTTCTTCTTCAAATCTTATTCTTCTACTTTTTCTCGATCTTCTTCTTCTTCTTCCCCCTTCTGCTCCTCCTCTTCTTCTTCTTCTTCTTCTTCATTCTTCATCTTCTTCTTCTTCTTCTTCTTTCTCTTCTTTTACAAGTTAGCCCTATTCCACTTCTTCTTCTTCTTCTTCTCCTTCTTCTTCTTTGTCCCCTTCTTCTTCTTCTTCTTCTTCTTTGTTTTCTTTTATTTCTTTTTTTTTCTTCTTCATCTTGCTTTTCTCCTTCTTCTTCTTCTTCTTCTTCTACTTCCTATTCCTCTTCTTTTTCCTCTTCTTGTTCTTCCTCTTCTTTTTTTTCCTCTACTTCTTCTTTTTCTTCTTCTTCTTCATCTTCTTCTTCTACTTCTTCTTCCTCTTCTTCTTCTTCTTCTCTTCTTTTTCCTCTTCATTATATTCTTCTCCTTCTACTTCTTATTCTTCTTCTTCTATTTCTTCTTCTTCTTCTTCTTCTACTTCTAATACTACTACTACTACTTCCATCGATTCTTCTTCTTCATCATCATGTTATTCTTCCTATTCTTCTTCCTCTTCTTCCTCTTCTCCTTCTCCTTCGTCTTCTTCTTCTTGTTCACCTTTTTCTTCTTCTTCTTCTTCTTCATCCAATTCTTCTTCTTCTTCTTCATTATCTTCTTCTTCTTCTTGTTCTTCATCATCATCATCATCATCAACTTTTTCTTCTTCTACTACTACTACTTCTTCACCTTCTTCTTTTTCTTCTTCTTATTCTTATTTTTCTTCTTCTCCTTCTTCATCTTCTTCTTCTTCTTCTTCTCTTTCGTTCACTTCTTCTTCTTCTTCTTCTTCTTCTTCTTCTTCCTCTTCTTCTTCTTCTTCTTCTTATTCTTATTCTTATTCTTCTCTTCCTTCTTCTTCTTCTTCTTCCTATTCTTCTACTTCTTCTTCTTCTTCCTCATCTTCTTCTTCTTCTTCTTCCTCATCTTCTTCTTCTTCTTCAACTTTTACTTCTTCTTCTTCTTCTTCTTTCTCTTCTTCTTCTTCTACTTCTTCTTCTTCTTCTCCACCTTCTACTTCTTTTTCTTCTTCTTCTTCTTCTTCTTCTTCTTCTTCTTCTTCTACTTCTTCTTCTTCTTCTACTTCTTTTTCTTCTTCTTCTTCTTCTTCTTCTTCTTCTTCTACTTCTTCTTCTTCTTCTTCTTCTCCTTCTTCTTCTTCTACTTCTTCCACTTCTTTCTCTACTTTTTTCTCTTCTTCTTCTTCTTGTCCTTCTCCTTCTCTTCCTCTTATTCTTCATGTTCTTCTACTTCTTCCTCTTCTTCTTCTCCGTCCTATTCTTCTTCCTCATCTTCTTCTTCCACTTCCACTTCTTCTTCTTCTTCTTCTTCCTTTTCCTCTTCCTCTTCTACTTTTTCTTCCTTTTCTTCTTCTTCTTCTTCTTCTTCATCTTCTACTTTTACTTCTACTTCTTCTTCTCTATCTTCCTCTTCTTCTTCTTCTTCTTCCTCTTCTTTTGGTTGTTGTTCTTCTTCTTCATCTCTTTCTTCTTCTTATACCTCTTCTTCTTCTTCAAATTCTTATTCTTCATCTTGTTCTTCTTCTTCTTGTTGTTGTTGTTCTTCTTCTTCTTCTTCTTCCAATTCTTCTTCTTCCTCTTTTTCTTTTAACTCTTCTTCTTTTTCATCTTCTTCTTTTTGTTCTTCTTCTTCCTCTTCATCTTCTTCTTCTTCTTCTACTTCCTCTTCCTCTTCTTCTCCTTCTTCTTCTTATTCCACTTCTTCTTCTTCTTCTTCTACTGGTTCATCTTGTGCTTATTCTTATTCCTCTTCTTCTTCTTCTTCTTCTTTTTCTTCTTCTTCTCCTTCTTCTTCTTCTTCTTCTACCTCTTCTTCTACTATGGCTTCTTCCTCTTCTTCTACTACTTCTTTTACTACTTCTTCCTCTTCTTCTTCTTCTTCTTATTCTTCTTCTTCTTCCTCTTTTTCTTCTTCTTCTTCTTCTTCTTCTTCTACCCTTTCTACTTCTTCTCTTCTTCTACTTCTTGTTGTTGTTGTTTTTCTTCTTCTTCTTCTTCATTGCTTTGTTCTTCTTCTTCTTCATCTTCTCCTTCTTTTTCTTCTGCTTTTTCCTCTTCATCTTCATCTTCTTCTTTTTCTTCTTCTTCTTCTTCTTCATCTTCTTCTTCCTCCTCTTCTTTTACTTCTTCTCTTATTCTACATCTTCTTCTTAGTCCTTTCCTTCTTTTCTTTCTTCCTTTTCTTCTTCTTCTCTTCTTCCCCTTCTTCTTCTTCTTCCTCTTCCTCTTCCTCTTCTTCTTCTTCTTCTTCTTCTTCTTCCTCTTCATCGTTTTCTACCACTTCTTCTTCTTCTTCTTCTTCTACATCTTTTTCTTTTTCTTCATCCTCTTCTTTCTATTCTTCTTCTTACTCTTCTTCTTCATCATTCTCTTCATCTTTTTCTTTTTCTACTTCTTTTACTTCTACTTCTTCTTCTTCTTCTTCTTCTTCATCCTCCACTTCCTCCTCCTCTTCTTCGACAACTTGTTCTTCACCTTCTTCTTCTTCTTCTTCTTCTTAATCTTCTTCTTCTTGTTGTTGTTTTTGTTCTTGTTCTTTTTCTTCTTCTTCTCCACTTTTTCTGTTTGTTCTTCTTCTTCATCTTCTTCTTCTTCTTCCTCTTCTCATTCTTCTACTTCTTCTCATTCTTCTTTTTCTTCTTCTTCCTCTTCGTTTTCTTTTTCTTCTTCTTCCTCTTCCTCCTACTCTTCTTCTTCTTCTTTTTCTTCTTCTTGTTCTTCTTCTTCTATTCTTCTTCTTCCTCTTCTTCCTCTTCTTTTTTGTCTTCTTCTTACTCTTTCTCTTCTTCATCTTCTTCTTCTTCTTAACCTTCTTCTTCTTCTTCTTCTTCACCTTCTTCTTCTTCTTCTTCTTCTTTGTTTTATTCCACTTCTTTGTTGTTCTTCTTCTTCTACTTCATCTTCCTCTTCTTCTTCTTCGTCTTATTCTTCTTCTTCTTCTTCTTCTTCTTCTTCTTCTTTATCTTATTCTTCTACTTCTTCTTCTTCATCTTTTTCTTCTTCTTCTTCTTTGTCCACTTCTTTTTCTCCTTCTTCTTCATATTTTATTCATTTTCTTCTTCTATTTCCTCTTCTTTTTGCACTTCTTCCTACTACTCTTCTTCTTCATCTTCTTCTTCTTCTTCCTCTCCTTCTTCTTCTTCATCAAATTCACCTTCATCTTCTTGTTCATTTTCTTCTTCTTCTTCTTCTTCTCCTTCTTCTTCTTCTTCTTCTTCCTCCTCTTCTTTTTCTTCTTCTTCCTCTTCTTTATCTTATTCTTCTACTTATTCTTCTTTTTCTTCTTCTTCTTCTTCTTTGTCCTCTTCTTCTTCTCCTTCTTATTTTTCTTCTTTTTCTTTTTCTATTTCCAATTCTTCTTGCACTTCTTCTTTCTCCACCTCTTCTTCTTCATCATCTTCTTCTTCTTCTTCTTTCTCTCCTTCTTCTTCATCATCATCTTATCTTTCTTCTTCTTCTTCTTCATTTTCTTCTTCTTCTTCTTCTTCTTCTTTGTCTTCTTTTCTTCCTCTTCTTTTTCTTATTTTTCCACTTCTTCTTCATCTCCTCTGTCCTCTTCTACTTCTACTTCATCATCATCTTATTCTTATTCTTCTTCGTCCCATTCTAATTTTTTTGCTTCTTCTTCATCATCTTCTTCTTCTATTACTACTACATCTTCTTCTTCGTCTTCATCTTCTTCTTCTTCTTCTTCTTTTTCTTGTTCCTCCTCTTTTTCTTGTTCTTCCTCTTCTTCTTCATCTCCTCCTCTATCTTCAACTTCTTCTTCATGATCTTATTCTTTTTTTTCTTCTTCTTCCTCAACTTCATTATCTTCTTCTTCTTTTTCTTCATTTTCTTCTTCTTCTTCCTCTTCTTCTGCTTCTTCTTCTACTTCTTCTTCCACTAGTTGTCGCTCTTCTTCTTCTCCTTCTTCTTCTTCTTCTTCTTTTTCTTCCCATCTTTATCTTCTACTTCATTTACTTCTCTTTCTTCTTTTTCTTCTTCTTCTACCTACCCCACCTACTATTCTTCTTTTTTGCCTTCTTCTTCGACTTCTTCTTTTTCTTCTTCCTCTTCTTTTTGTTCCTCTTCTTCTGCTACCTCCTTTTCTTCTTTTTTCTTCCTCTTCTCTTCTTCTTCTTCTTCACCTTCATCTTCTTCTTCTTCTTCTTCACCTTCTTCTTCTTCTTTTTCCTCTCCTCTTTCTTCATCATCATCTTCTTCTTCTACTTTTTCTTCTTCTTCTTCTTCTCCTCCTCTTCCTCCTCCTTCTTCTTCTTCTACTATGACTTCTTCATCTTCTTCTTCTACTACTTCTTCTTCTACTTCTTCTTCCTCTTCTACTTCTTCTTCTTCTTCTTCTTCTACATCTTATTCTTCTTATTCTTCTTTTTCTTCCACTTTTTCTTCTTCTTCTTCTTCATCTTCTTCTTCTTCTTCTTCTTCTTCTTCTTCTTCTTCTTCTGCTTCTTCTTTCTCTTCTTCTTCTTCCTCTTCTTCCTCTTCTCCTTCTTCATCTTATTCCTCTTCTTCTTCTTCTCCTGGTTCTTCTTCGTCTTCCTCGACTTCTTCTTCTTCTTTTTCTTCTTCTACTTATTCTACCTCTTCTACTTCTTCTTTTTCTACTCTTTCATATTCTTCTTCTTCTTCCTATTCTTCTTCTTCTTCCCCTACTACTTCTTCTACTTCTTCTCTTCTTCTTCTTCTTCATCATCATCTTCTACTTCTTCTTAGTCTTCTCCTTCTTCTTCTTTTTCTTTGTCTAATTCTTCCTAAACTTCTTCTTCATCTTCTTCTTCTTATTCTTCTTCTTCCTCTTCTTTTTGTTGTACTTCTTCTTCTTATACTTGTTCTTCCTCTTCCTATTCTTCTTCTTCTTGTTCTTCTTCTTCTACTTCTACTACGATAACATCTTCTTGTTCCACTTCTTCTTCTTCTTTTTCTTCTTCGTCGAGTTCTTTTCCTTTTTGTTCTTCTGCTTCATCCTCTTCATCTTCTTCTTCTCCTTCTTCTTCTTCTTATTTTTTGTGTTCCTCTTCTTCTCC
>JAIUJO010000633.1:35000-37500 GCA_023846275.1 Vanilla planifolia
TCTTCTTCAACTTCTCCTTCTTCTTTTTCTTCTTATTATATACTTCTTCTTTTTGTTCTTCTTCTTCTACCTTCTCCTCCTCTTCTTGTTCTACTTCTCATTCTTCTTCTTTCTCTTCCTCTTCTTCTTCTTTTACTTCTTCTTTTTCTTCTTCTTCTACTTCCTTTTCTTCTTCTTCTTCTTCCTCTTCTTCTTCTACATCTTCTTCTTCTTCTCCTTCTTCCACTTCTTTTTCTTCTTCTTCTTCTAATTGTTGTTGTTCTTCTTCTTCTTCTTCTTCTTCTTTCTTCTTCATCTTTTACTACTACATCTTCTATTTCTTCTTCTTTTTCTTCTCCTTCCTCGTCTTCCTCTTCGTCTACTTCTTCCTCATCTTCTTCTTCTTTTTGTTTTTATTCTTGTTCCACTTCTTCTACTTCTGATTCCTCTTCTTCTTTTTCTTCTACTTCTTCTTCGACCTCTTCTTTTTTTTCTTCTTCTTCCTCTTCTTTTGTTCTTCATCTTCTTCTTCTTCTTCTCCTCCTCCTTCTTCTCCTTCTTTTCCTTCCTCTCCTTCTTCTTCCACCTCCTCTTCTTCTTCTTCTTCAAATAATATTCTTCTACTTCTTCTTGGTCTTCTTCTTCTTCTTCCCTTTCCTCCTCCTCCTCTTCTTCTTCTTCTTCTTCTTTCTTCTTCTTCATGTTCTTCCACTACTTTCTCTTCTTCCTCTTCTTTTTCTTCTTCTTCACCTTCTTTTTCTTCTTCTTCTTCTTCTTCTTCCTCTTCTTCTTCTTCCCCATCTTCTTCTTTTTCTTGTTCTTCTTCTCCTTCTTCTTACTTTTCTTCTTCTTCTTCTCCTCTTCCTCCTCATTCTTCTTTTTCTTCTTATTCTTCTTATTCTTCTTCTTTGTCCCCTTCCTCTTCTTCTCCTTCATCTTCTTTCACTTCATCATTGTCTTGTTTTTTCTCTTCTTCATCTTCTTCTTTCTCT
Organism: Vanilla planifolia; assembly: GCA_023846275.1. NCBI lineage: Eukaryota > Viridiplantae > Streptophyta > Magnoliopsida > Asparagales > Orchidaceae > Vanilla > Vanilla planifolia. The sequence continues at coordinate 35,972 of JAIUJO010000633.1, forward strand.
TTTGCTTCTTCTTCTTTGCCTTATTCTTCTTCTTTTTCTTCTTCTTCTTATTCTTCTTCTTTTTCCTCTTCTTGTTCTTCCCCTTCTTGTTCTTCCTCTACTTCTTGTTGTTGTTCTTCTTCTTCATCTTCTTCTTCTTCTACTTCATCCCATTCTTCTTCTTCTTCTTCTTCATTATCTCCTTCTTCTTCTTTTTCTTCTTCTTCTTCTTCGTCTTTAGTATCTACTTCTTCTTCTTCTTCTTCTTCATTATCTTGTTCTACTTCTTTTTTTTCGTCATCTTCTTCTTCTTCTTCTTCTTCTCCTTGTTCTTCTTCTTCTTTTGCTTCTTCTTTTTCTTCTTCTTCTTCTTCTTCTTCTTCTTCTTTGTTCTTCTTCTTCTTCTCCTCCTCCTCCTCCTCCTCCTTCATCTTCTTCTTCTTATTATTATTATTTTAGTTTTTCTTCTTCTACATCTTCATCTTCTTCTTGTTCTTCTCTTTCTTCCTCTTCTTCTTCTTCATCTTCTACATCACCTTCTTCTTCTTCATTTTCTTCTTCTTCTTCTTTTTCTTCTTCCTCTTCTTCTTCTTCTTCTTCTTACTCTTTTTCTTCTTCCTCTTCTTCTTCTTCTTCTTCTTCTTCTTCTTTTTCTTCTTTTTCTTCTTCTTCTTCTTCCTCTTATTCTTATTCTTCTTCTTCTTCTTCTTCTTCTTCTTCTTCTGCTTCTTCTTCTTCTATTTCTTCTCCTACTTCTTCTTCAGCCTCCCCTTATTTTTCTTCTTCTTCTTTTTTTTTTTTCTTCTTCTTCTTCTTCTCCTTCTTCTTCTTCTTCTTCTTCTACTACTACTACTACTACAACTTCTTCTTCTTCTTCTCATTCATCTTCTTCTTTATCTTCTTATTCTTGTTCTTCTTCTTCTTCTTCCTCTTCTTCTTCTTCTTCTTCTTCCTCTTCTTCTTCTTCTTCTTTTTCCTCTTCTTCTTCTTCTTCTTGCTCTTCTTCTTCTTCTTCTTCTTCTTCTTCTTCTCTTTCTTCTTCTTCTTCTTCTTCCTCTCTTCCACTTCTTCTTGTTCTTCCTCTTTATCTTTTTGCACTTCTTCTTCCTCTTCATCTTCTTCTTCTCCTTCTTCCCCTTCCTTTTCTTCTTCCTCTTCCTTTTCTTCTTCCTCTTCTTACTCTTCTTATTTTTCTTATTTTTCTTCTTCTTCTTCTTCTTCTTCTTCTCCTTTTGCTCCTTCTTCTTTATTTTCTTATTCTTCTTCATTTTCTTCTTCCTCTTCGTCTTCTTCTTCCTCCTCATCTTCTTCTTTTTCTTATACTTATTCTTGTTCTTCTTCTTCCTCCACTTCCTCTCTACCTTTTTATTCTTTTACTTCTTCTTATTCTTCTACTTCTTATTCTTCTTCTACTTCATCATCTTCTTCTACTTCTTCTTCTTCCTTGTTCACTTGTTCTTGTTCTTTTTATACATCTTCTTCATCATCATCATCATCTTCTTCTCCTTCTTCTTCTTCTGCTTCTTCCTTTTCTTCTTCTCCTTCTTCCT
>JAIUJO010000633.1:42500-45000 GCA_023846275.1 Vanilla planifolia
TTACACTTCTTGTTCCACTTCTTCCTCTTCTTCCTTTTCTTCTTCTTCTTCGTCTTCTTCTTTTTCTTCCACTTCTTCTTATTGACCTTCTTCTACTTCTTCGTCTTCATCTTCTACTTCTTCTTCTCCTCGTCCTTCTTCATCATCTTCTTCTTCTTCTTCTTTGTCTCTTTCTCCTTATTATTATTATTATTATTTTTCTTCTTCTACTTCTTCTTCTTCTTCTTGTTCTTCATCTTCTTCTTTTACTCTTACTTCTACTTTTTCTTCTTCTTCTTCTTCTTCTTCTTCTTCCTTCTCTTCTTCTTCTTCTTTTTTTCTTCTTCTTCTTCTTCTCCTCCTCCTCCAACCCCTTCTTCCTCTTCTTCTTCTTCATCGTCTTCTATTTCTTCTTCTTCTTCTACTTAGACTTCTTCTTTGTTCTCTTGTTCTTCTTCTCTTACCTTTTCCTACTCTTCATTTTCTTCTTCTTCCTACATCTTCTCCATCTTCATAATCCTCTTCTTCTTCTTCTTCTTCTTCTTCTTCTACTTCTTTCTCTTCTTTTTTTGTTCTTCTTCTTAAACGTTTTCTCTCCTCCTTCTTCTTCTACTACTTCTTCTTCTTCCACTTCTTCTTCTTCTTCTACTTCGACTTCTTCTTTGTCCATTTGTTCTTCTTCTCTTAACTTTTCCTGCTCTTCATTTTCTTTTTCTTCTACTTCTTCTCCATCTTCATATCCTCTTCTCCTTCTTCTTCTTCTTCTTCTTCTTCTTTCTCTTCTTTTTTTGTTCTTTTTCTTCTCCTCCTCCTTCTTCTACCTCTTCTTATTTTTCCACTTCTTCTTCTTCATCTTGTTCTTCTTCTTCTTCTTCATCTTCTTCTTCCTCCTCTTCTTCTTCTCCTTCTTATTCTTCTGCATTTTCTTTTACTTCTTTTCCTTCTTCCTCTTCTTCTTTTTGTTCTTCTTCTTCCTCTTCATCATCTTCTTCTTCTTCTTCTACTTCTTCTTCCTCTTCTTCTTCTTCTTCTTCTTCTTCTTCTTCTTCTTCCTCCTCCTCCTCCTCCTCCTCCCCTTCTACTTCTTCTTCTTCTTCTTCACCTTCTTCTTCTTCTTCATTTTCTTCTTCTTCTTCTTCTTCCTCTTCTTCTCCTTCTTCTTCTTCTTCTTCTTCTTCTTCCTCCTCTTCTTCTCCTTTTTATTCTTCTTCTTCTTCAACTTGTTCTTCTTCTCCTTCCGCTACATTTTTTGTTCTTCTTCTTCATCTTCCTCTTCATCTTCTACTTCTCCTTCTTCTCCTTCCTCTTCTTCTTCCTCCTCCACATGCTCTTCATCTTCTTCGTCTTCTTCTTCCACTTCTTTTTCATCTTCTTCTTACACTTCTTGTTCCTCTTCTTCTTCTTCTTCCTCTTCTTCTTCTTCTTCTTCTTCTTCTTATTGACCTTCTTCTACTTCTTCTTCTTCCTCTTCTAACTCTTCCTCTTCTTCTTCCTATTCTTCTTCCTCTTCTTCTACTTCTTTTCCTCGTTCTTCTTCATCTTCTTCTTCTTCTTCTTACTCTCGTTCTCCTTATTGTTATTATTATTTTTATTATTATTATTATTCTCCTTCTTTTTCTTCATCTTCTACTTCTTCTTCTTCTTCTTCTTGTTCTTGTTCTTGTTCTTCTTTTACTCTTACTTATTCTTTTTCTTCTTCTTCCACTTCTTCTTCTTCTTCTTCTTCTTTCTCTTCTTCTTCTTCTTCTTCTTCTTCTTCTTATTCTTCCTCATCTTCTCCTCCTCCTCCTCCTACACCTTTTTCCTCTTCTTCTTCCTCTTCTTCTTCTTCTTCTCTTTCTTCTTCTTCTTCTACTTTGACTTCTTCTTTGTCCTTTTGTTCTTCTTCTCTTACCTTTTTCTTACTCTTCATTTTCTTCTTCTTCTACTTCTTCTCCATCTTCATAATCCTCTTCTTCTTCTTCTTCTTCTTCTTTTTCTTCTTTTTTTAGTTCTTCTTCTTAATCTTCTTCTCCTCCTCCTTCTTCTTGTTCTACCTCTTCGTCTTCTTCTTTTTCTTCTTCTTCATCTTTTTCTTCTTCTTCTTCATCATCTTCTTCTTCCTCATTTTATCCTTGTCCTTTTTCTTGTTCTTCTACTTTTTCTTTTACTTCTTTTTCTTCTTCCTCTTCTTCCTCCTGTTCTTCTTCTTCCTCTTCATCATCATCTTCTTCTTCTTCTCCATCTACTTCTTCTTCCTCTTCTTATTCTTCTTCTTCCTCACCTTCTTCTCCGACTTTGTTTTCTTCTTCTTTTCTTCTTCTTCTTCTTCTTCTTCTCCTTCATCTTTTTCTTCTCCTTCTTCCTCTTCCTCTTTTTCTTCTTCTTCTTCTTCCTTATCTTCTTGTTGTTTTTGTTCTTTTCATCTTCTTCTTCTCCTCCTCCATCTTCTTCTACCTCTTCTTCTTCTTCAACTTCTTCTTTTCGACTTGTTCTTCTTCTTCTTCATCATCTTCTTCTTCCTCTTCTACTTTTCCTTCTT
>JAIUJO010000633.1:50000-67500 GCA_023846275.1 Vanilla planifolia
TACTTCTTCTTTTTTCTCCTCTTCTTCTTCATTATCTTCATTTTCTTTTTTTTCTTCTTTTTCTTCATCATCATCATCTTCTTCTTCTTCTTCTTCTTTTTCTCCTTCTTCTTCATCTTCTTCTTCGTGTTTTTCTTCTTCTTCTTGTTATTCTTCCTCATCTTCTATTTCGACTTCTTCTTATTCTTCTTCTTCTTCTTCTCCTTCCTTCTTCTTCCTCCTCCTCTTCTTCTTCTTCTTCTTTTTCATCTTCTTATTCTTAATCATCTTCTTATTCTTACTCATCTTCTTCTTCTTCTTCTTCTACTTCCTCTTCTGCTTCTTCTTTAACTTCTTCTTGTACTAGTACTTCTTCGACATCTTGTTTTTCTTCTTCTTCTTCTTCTACTACTACTACTGCTATTACCTATTGTACTTCTTCTTCACTTTCTTTTTCTTATTTTTCTTCTTCTTCTACTAGTACAACAACTACTATTTCTTCTTCTTCCTCTTATTTTTTGATCTACTTTTTCTTCTTCATGTTCCACCTCTCTTTCTTCTCCTTCCTCTTTTTCTTCTTCCTCCATCTTCTTCTTCTTCTTCTTCTACTTCTTCTGATTATTCATCCGCTTCTCTCGCTTAATTGTCTACTTACTTTTCTTCCTCTTCTTCTTCTTTTTCTCCTCCTCCTCTTCCTTTTCCTCCACCTCCTTCTTCTTCATGCTCTTCTTCTTCCACCTCTTCTTCTTCTTCTTCTTCTTCTTTATCATCTTCTACTACTTCTTCTTCTTCCTTAACATTTTCTTCATCTTCTTCTTCTTATTCTTCTTCTTCATCTTCATTTTCTTTTTCTTCTTCTTCTCCTTCTTCTCCTTCTTCTTTTTCTTCTTCTTCTGCTTCATCTTCTGCTTCATTTACTTCTTCCTCTTCATCATTTTCTTAATCATCATCATCATCTTCTTCTTCTTCTTATTCTTCTTTTTCTTCCACTTCTTCTCGGTCTAGTTCTTCTACTTCCCCTTCTGTCTCCTCCTCTTCTTCTTCTTCGTCCTCTTCTTTCTCTTCTTCCACTTCTTTTTTTTCTTCTTTCTTTTCTTTTTCTTCTTTTTCTTGCCCTTCTTCTTCCACTTCTTTTTCACTACTTAGTCCTTTTCCACTTCTTCTTCTTGTACTTCTTCTTATTCTTCTTCTTCTTCTTCTTCTTCTTGCTCTTCTTCTTCCTCTTCTTCTTCTTCTTCTCATTCTTCTTCTTCTTCTTCTTCTTCTTCTTCTTCTGCTTATTCCTCTTCTTCCTCTTCTTGTTCTTCCTATTCTTCTTCTTCCTCTTCTTCTTCTTCCTCTGCTTTTTCTTCTTCTTCTTGTTCTTAATCATCATCATCATCATCTTCTTCTTCTTCTTCTTATTCCTCTTCTTCTTCTACTCGTCTTATTCTTCATCATCTTCTTCTTCTCTTTTTACTTCTTCTTCTTCTTCTTCTATTTCATCTTCTTCTTGTTGTTCTTCTTTTTCTTCTTCTTCTTCTACTTCCATTATTTCTTCTTCTTCGTCATCATCTTATTCTTCCTCTTCTTCATCCAATTCTTCTTCTTCTTCTTCCTTTTCTTCATCTTCTACTTCTTCTACTTCTTCTTCTTATTCTTATTCTTCATTATCTTCTTCTTATTCTTATTATTCTTCTTCTTCTACTACTTATTAATCTTCTTCTTCTTCTACTTCTTCATCATCATCTTCTTCTTCTTCTTCTTCTTCTCCTCCTCCTCCATCTCCTCCTTCTTCTTCTTCTTCTTCTTTTTATTCTTATTTTTCTTCTTCTACTTCTTCATCATCTTCTTCTTCTCTTTTGTCCTCTTCTTCTTCTTCCTCTTAATCATCTTACTCTTCTTTTTCTTCTTCTTCTTCTTCTTCTTCCTTCTCCTCTTCTCCTTCTTCTTCTTCTTCTTCATCTTCTTCTTCTTCTTCTTCTTCCTCCGCTTCTTCTCTGTCTTCTTTTTGTACTTCTTCTTCTTCTTATTCTTCTTCTTCTACTACTTGTTCTACTTCTTCTTCTTTGTGCTCTTCTTCCTATTTTTTTTATACATTTTCTCCTTCTTCTTCAAGATTATCTTCACCTTCTTTTTATTCTTCTTCTTTCTCATCTTCTTTTTCTTCTTCATCTTCTTCTCCTTTTCTTCTTCTTCTTCTTCTTCGTGTTCTACTTTTTCATCTCCATCCTCTTCTTCGTCTTCTACTTCTTCTACTACTTCTTCTTTTTTCTCCTCTTCTTCTTCATTATCTTCATTTTCTTCTTTTTCTTCTTTTTCTTCCTCTTCTTTTTCTCCTTCTTCTTCATCTTCTTCTTCTTGTTTTTCTTCTTCTTGTTATTCTTCCTTATCTTCTATTTTGACTTCTTATTCTTCTTCTTCTTCTTCTTCTTCTTCTTCTTCTTTTTCTTCTTCCTTCTTCTTCCTCCTCTTCTTCTTCTTCTTCTTCTTTTTCATCTTCTTGTTCTTACTCTTCTTCTTCTTCTTCTTCTACTTCCTCTTCTACTTCTTCTTTAACTTCTTCTTGTACTAGTACTTCTTTGACTTCTTGTTTTTCTTCTTCTTCTTCTTCAACTACTACTACTGCTATTACCTATTGTGCTTCTTCTTCACTTTCTTTTTCTTCTTTTTCTTCTTCTTCTGCTAGTACAACAACTACTATTTCTTCTTCTTCCTCTTCTTTTTTTATCTACTTTTTCTTCTTCATGTTCCACCTCTCTTTCTTCTCCTTCCTCTTTTTCTTCTTCCTCCATCTTCTTCTTCTTCTTCTTCTTCTACTTCTTATTATGCAACCGCTTCTCTCGCTTAATTGTCTTCTTACTTTTCTTCCTCTTCTTCTTCTTTTTCTCCTCCTTTTCCTTTTCCTCCACCTCCTTCTTCTTCTTCATGCTCTTCTTCTTCCACCTCTTCTTCTTCTTCTTCTTTTTCTTTATCATCTTCTACTACTTCTTCTTCTTCCTTAACATTTTCTTCATCTTCTTCTTCCTATTCTTCTTCTTCATCTTCATTTTCTTTTTCTTCTTCTCCTTCTTCTCCTTCTTCTTCTTCTTCTTCTTCTGCTTCATCTTCTGCTTCATTTACTTCTTCCTCTTCATCTTCTTATTAATCATCATCATCATCTTCTTCTTCTTCTTTTTCTTCTACTTCTTCTTGGTCTAGTTCTTCTACTTCCCCTTCTGCCTCCTCCGCTTCTTCTTCTTCTTCGTCCTCTTCTTTCTCTTCTTCCACTTCTTTTTTTCCTTCTTCATTTGCTTTTTCTTCTTCTTTTTCTTGCCCTTCTTCTTCCACTTCTTCTTCTTCTTTTACTACTTAGTCCATTTCCACTTCCTCTTCTTCTACTTCTTCTTATTCTTCTTCTTCTTCTTCTTCTTTGTCCCCTACTTCTCCTACTTCTTCGTCTTCTTTTTTTCTTCTTTTTCTTCTTCTTCTTCTCGCTCTTCTTCTTCCTCTTCTTCTTCTTCTTCTCATTCTTCTTCTTCTTCTTCTTCTTCTTCTTCTTATTCCTCTTCTTCCTCTTCTTTTTCTTCCTATTCTTCTTCTTCCTCTTCTTCTTCTTCCTCTACTTTTTCTTCTTCTTCTTGTTCTTAATCATCATCATCATCTTCTTCTTCTTTTCTTATTCCTCTTCTTCTTCTACTCTTCTTATTCTTCGTCATCTTCTTCTTCTCCTTTTACTTCTTCTTCTTCTTCTATTTCTTCTTCTTCTTGTTGTTCTTCTTTTTCTTCTTCTTCTACTTCCTTTATTTCTTCTTCGTCATCATCTTATTCTTCCTCTTCTTAATCCTCTTCTTCTTCTTCTTCCTTTTCTTCTTCTTCTACTTCTTCTTCTTATTCTTATTCTTCATTATCTTCTTCTTCTTCTTATTCTTCTTCTTCTTCTACTACTTATTAATCTTCTTCTTCTTCTACTTCATCATCATCATCTTCTTCTTCTTCTTCTTCTTCTTCTTCTTCTTCTTCTTCGTGTTCTTCTTCTTCTCCTTCTCCTGCATCTCGTCCTTCTTCTTCTTCTTCTACTTATTCTTATTTTTCTTCTTCTACTTCATCATCTTCTTCTTGTTCTTCTCTTTTGTCCTCTTCTTCTTCTTCTTCTTAATCATCTTACTCTTCTTTTTCTTCTTCTTCTTCTTCTTCTTCCTTCTCCTCTTCTCCTTCTTCTTCTTCTTCTTCTTCTTATTATTATTATTATTCTTCTTCTTGTTATTATTATTCTTATTCTTCTTCTTCTCCTTATTCTTCTTCTTCTTGTTCTTGTTCTTGTTCTTCTTCTTCTTCTTCTACTACTACTAGTTCTACTATAACATGTTCTTCTTCTTCTTCATCATCTTCTTCTTCCTCATCTTCTTCTCCTTTATATTTTTATTATTCTTCTTCTTCTTCTTCTTCTTCTTCTTCTTCTTCCCTTCTTGTTATTTTTCTTCTTCCACTTCTTCTACTTCTTCTTCTTCTTCTTCTTCTTCTACTTCTACCTCTATTTTTCTACATTGTTCTCTTCTTCTTCTTCTTCTTCTTCTTCTTCTTTTAATTCTTCTTCTTCCTCCTCTTATTCTTCTTGTTCTTCTTCTTCTTCTTCCTCTTCTTCTACTCCTTCCCCTTCTTCTTCTCCTCCCCCTCTTTTTCGTGCTCTTCCTTCTTCTTCTTCTTCGTCATCTTCTTCTTCTTCTTCTAATTCTTCTTCCTTTACATTTCTTCCTCTTCTTCTTCCTCTTCTTCTTCTTCTTCATCTTCTTTTTCTTCTTCCCCTTCTTCTCCTTCTTCTTCTTCTTCTTCTTCTACTTTGTCTTCTGCTTCATTTACTTTTTCTTCCTCTTCTTCTTCTTCTTCATTTTCTTCTTCCTTTTCTTCTTCTTCTTCTTCTTCTTGCTCTTCTTCTTCTTCCTCTATGTTTGTTCTTCTTCTTCTTCTTCTTCTTCTTCTTCTTTCTCTTCTTCTTTTCTTCTTCTTCTTCATATTCTTCATCCTATTGTTCTTGTTCTTCTTTTTATTCTTCATCATCTTTTTCTCTTCATCAACTTCTTCTTCATTATCATCATCATCTTCTTCTTCTTCCTTTTCTTTTTCTTCTTCTTCTTCCTCTGCTTCTTCTTGTTGTTCTTCTTCTTCTCTTTCTTCTTTTCCTTCTTCTCTTCATTGTTATTCTACTTCATCTTTTTCTTCCTTCTCTTCTTCCTCCTCCTCCTCCTTGTCATCTTCTTCTTCTTCTTCTTCTTCTTCCTCATCTTCTTCCTCTTCTTCTTCTTCTTCTTCATCTTCTTCTTCTTCTTCATCTTCTTCTGCTTTTTCTTGTTCTTCTACTTCTTCTTCTTCTTCTTCTTCTTCTTCTTCTTCTTCTTCTCCTCCTCCCTCTACTTCTTCTTCTTCCTCTTCTTCTTCTTCTGCTTCTTCTTCTTCTTCTTCCTCATGTTCTTCTTCTTTATATTTTTCTGGTTCTTCTTCACCATCATCATCTTCTTCTTCTTCTTCATCTTCATGTTCTTCTTCTTCTTCTTCTTCTTCTTCTTCTTCCTCTTCTTTCGTTATTCCACTTCTTCTTCTTCTTCTTCTTCTTCTTCTTCTTCTTCTTCTTCTTCTTCTTCTTCTCCTTCTTCTCAATCTTATCCTTCTTCTCCTTATTCTTCCTCTTCTTCTTCTTCTTCTTCAAATCTTATTCTTCTACTTTTTCTCGGTCTTCTTCTTCTTCTTCCCCTTCCTCCTCCTCCTCCTCTTCTTCTTCTTCTTCTTCATTCTTCATCTTCTTCTTCTTCCTCTTCTTTCTCTTCTTCCACTTCTTTTTCTTCTTCTTTGTCTACTTTTTCTTCTCCTTCTTGTTCTTCTTCTTCATCTTCTTCTTCCTATTCTTCTTCCACTTCTTCTTCTTTTACAAGTTAGCCCTATTCCACTTCTTCTTCTTCTTCTTCTTCTTCTCCTTCTTCTTCTTTGTCCCCTTCTTCTTCTTCTTCTTCTTCTTCTTTGTCTTCTTTTATTTCTTTTTTTTTCTTCTTCATCTTGCTTTTCTCCTTCTTCTTCTTCTTCTTCTTCTTCTTCTACTACTACAACTACTTCCTATTCCTCTTCTTTTTCCTGTTCTTGTTCTTCTTCTTCTTCTTCTTCTTCTTCATCATCTTCTTCTTCTTCTTCTTCTTCTTCTTCTTCCTCTTCTTCTTCTTCTTCTCTTCTTTTTCCACTTCATTATATTCTTGTCCTTCTACTTCTTATTCTTCTTCTTCTATTTCTTCTTCTTCTTCTTCTACTACTACTACTTCCATCGATTCTTCTTCTTCATTATAATGTTATTCTTTCTATTCTTCTTCCTCTTCTTCCTCTTCTCCTTCTCCTTCGTCTTCTTCTTCTTGTTCACCTTTTCCTTCTTCTTCTCCTTCATCCCATTCTTCTTCTTCTTCTTCATTATCTTCTTCTTCTTCTTGCTCTTCATCATCATCATCATCATCTTCTTCTTCTTCTACTACTACTACTTCTTCTTCACCTTCTTCTTCTTCTTCTTCTTCTTCTCCTTCTTCTTCTTCTTCTTCTTCTTATTCTTATTTTTCTTCTTCTCCTTCTTCATCTTCTTCTTCTTCTTCTTCTCTTTCGTTCACTTCTTCTTCTTCTTCTCTTTCGTTCACTTCTTCTTCTTCTTCTTCTTCTTCTTATTCTTCTTCCTCTTCTTCTTCTTCTTATTCTTATTCTTCTTTTCCTTCTTCTTCTTCTTCTTCTTCCTGTTCTTCTACTTCTTCTTCTTCTTCAATCACTACTACTACAACTTCTTCTTCTTCTTCTCCATCTTCTTCTTCTTCTTCTTCCTCATCTTCTTCTTCTTCTTCATCTTCTTATTCTTCTTCTTCTTCTTCCTCTTCTTCTTCTTCTACTTCTTCTTCTTCTTCTCCACCTTCTACTTCTTTTTCTTCTTCTTCTTCTTCTTCTTCTTCTACTTCTTCTACTTCTACTTCTTTTTCTTCTTCTTCTTCTTCTTCTTCTACTTCTTGTTCTTGTTCTTCTTCTTCTTCTCCTTCTTCTTCTTCTACATCTTCCACTTCTTTCTCTACTTTTTTCTCTTCTTCTTCTTCTTGTCCTTCTCCTTCTCTTCCACTTATTCTTCATGTTCTTCTACTTCTTCCTCTTCTTCTTCTCCTTCCTATTCTTCTTCCTCATCTTCTTCTTCCACTTCCACTTCTTCTTCATCTTCTTCTTCCTCTTCCTCTTCTTCTTCTTCTTCCTTTTCTTCTTCTTCTTCTTCTTCTTCTTCTTCTTCTACTTCTACTTCTACTTCTTCTTCTCCTTCTTCCTCTTCTTCTTCTTCTTCTTCCTCTTCTTTTGATTGTTGTTCTTCTTCTTCATCATCTTCTTCATCTCTTTCTTCTTCTTCTACATCTTCTTCTTCTTCAAATTCTTGTTCTTGATCTTGTTCTTCTTCTTCTTCTTCTTCTTCTTCTTCCAATTCTTCTTCTTCCTCTTTTTTCTTTTAACTCTTTTTCTTTTTCATCTTCCTCTTTTTTTTTTCTTCTTCTTCCTCTTCATCTTCTTCTTCTACTTCTACTTCCTCTTCCTCTTCTTCTCCTTCTTCTTCTTATTCCACTTCTTCTTCTTCTTCTTCTTCTACTGGTTCATCTTGTTCTTATTCTTATTCCTCTTCTTCTTCTTCTTCTTCTTCTTCTTCTTTTTCTTCTTCTTCTTGTCCTTCTTCTTCTTCTTTTTCTACCTCTTCTTCTACTATGGCTTCTTCCTCTTCTTCTACTACTACTACTTCTTCTTCCTCTTCTTCTTCTTCATGTTATTCTTCTTCTTACTCTTCTTCTTCTTCTTCTTATTCTTCTTCTTCTTCTTCCTCTTTTTCTTCTTGTACTTCTTATTCTTCTTCTTCTTCTTCTTCTTCTTCCCTTTCTACTTCTTCTCTTCTTCTACTTCTTGTTGTTGTTGTTTTTCTTCTTCTTCTTCTTCATTGCTTTGTTCTTCTTCTTCATCAACTTCTCCTTCTTTTTCTTTTGCTTTTTCCTCTTCATCTTCATCTTCTTCTTTTTCTTCTTCTTCTCCTTCTTCATCATCTTCTTCTTCTGCCTCTTCTTTTACTTATTCTTCTCTTATTCTACATCTTCTTCTTAGTCCTTTCCCCCTTTTCTTTCTTCCTCTTCTTCTTCTTCATCTTATTCTTCCCTTTCTTCTTCTGCTTCTTCTTCTTCTTATTCCACTTCTTCTTCTTCTTCTTCTTCTTCCTCGTCCTCTTCCCCTTCTTCTTCTTCTTCTTCCTCTTCATCGTTTTCTACCACTTCTTCTCCTTCTTCTTCTTCTACATCTTTTTCTTTTTCTTCATCCTCTTCTTTCTATTCTTCTTCTTCATCTTCTTCTTCATCATTCTCTTCATCTTTTTCTTTTTCTACTTCTTTTAGTTCTACTTCTTCTTCTTCTTCTTCTTCATCCTCTGCTTCCTCCTTCTCTTCTTCGACAACTTGTTCTTTACCTTCTTCTTCTTCTTCTTATTCTTCTACTTCTTGTTGTTGTTCTTGTTCTTGTTCTTTTTCTTCTTCTTCTCCACTTTTTCTATTTGTTCTTCTTCTTCATCTTCTTCTTCTTCTTCCTCTTCTCATTCTTCTACTTCTTCTCATTCTTCTTTTTCTTCTTTTTCTTCTTTTTTCTTCTTTTTCTTCTTCTTCCTCTTCTTTTTCTTTTTCTTCTTCTTCCTCTTCCTCCTACTCTTCTTCTTCTTTTTCTTCTTCTTGTTCTTCTTCTTCTATTCTTCTTCTTCCACTTCTTTTTTGTCTTCTTCTTACTCTTTCTCTTCTTCATCTTCTTCTTCTTCTTCACCTTCTTCTTCTTCTTCTTCTTCTTTGTTTTATTCCACCTCTTTGTTGTTGTTCTTCTTCTACTTCATCTTCCTCTTCTTCTTTTTTGTCTTATTCTTCTTCTTCTTCTTCTTCTTCTTCTTCTTCTTTATCTTATTCTTCTACTTCTTCTTCTTCATTGTCCTCTTCTTCTTCTCCTTCTTCTTCATATTTTATTCATTTTCTTCTTCTATTTCCTCTTCTTTTTGCACTTCTTCCTCCTCTTCTTCTTCATCTTCTTTTTCTTCTTCTTCCTCTCCTTCTTCTTATTCATCAAATTCTCCTTCATCTTCTTGTTCCTTTTCTTCTTCTTCTTCTTCTTCTCCTTCTTCTTCTTCTTCTTCCTCCTCTTCATTTTCTTCTTCTTCCTCGTCTTTATCTTATTCTTCTACTTATTCTTTTTTTCTTCTTCTTCTTCTTCTTTGTCCTCTTCTTTTTCTCCTTCTTATTTTTCTTCTTTTTATTTTTTCTGTTTCCAATTCTTCTTGCACTTCTTCTTTCTCCACCTCTTCTTCTTCATCATCTTCTTCTTCTTCTTCCTCCTCTCCTTCTTCATCATCATCTTCTCTTTCTTCTTCTTCTTCTTCTTCATTTTCTTCTTCTTCTTCTTCTTCTTCTTTGTCTTCTTTTCTTCTTCTTTTTCTTATTTTTCCACTTTTTCTTCATCTCCTCTACCCTCTTCTACTTCTACTTCATCAACATCTTATTCTTATTCTTCTTCGTCCTATTCTAATTTTTTTGCTTCTTCTTCATCTTCTTCTTCTTCTATTACTACTACATCTTCTTCTTCTTCTTCTTCTTGTTCCTCCTCTCTTTCTTGTTCTTCCTCTTCTTCTTCATCTCCTCCTCTATCTTCAACTTCTTCTTCTTCATGATCTTATTCTTCTTTTTCTTCTTCTTCCTCAACTTCATTATCTTCTTCTTCTTTTTCTTCTTCTACTTCTTCTTCTTCCACTAGTTGTTGCTCTTCTTCTTCTTCTCCTTCTTCTTCTTCTACTTCTTCTTCTTCTTCTTCCCATCTTTATCTTCTACTTCATTTACTTCTCTTTCTTCTTTTTCTGCTTCTTCTACCTACCCCACCTACTATTCTTCTTTTTTGTCTTCTTCTTCGACTTCTTCTTTTTCTTCTTCCTCTTCTTTTTGTTCCTCTTCTTCTGTTACCTCCGTTTCTTGTTTTTCTTCCTCTTCTTCTTCTTCTTCTTCTTCACCTTCATCTTCTTCTTCTTCTTCTTCACCTTCTTCTTCTTCTTTTTCCTCTCCTCTTTCTTCATCCACTTCTTCTTCTTCTTCTTCTTCTCCTCCTCCTCCTCCTCCTCCTTCTTCTTCTTCTTTTACTACGACTTCTTTATCTTCTTCCTCTACTACTTCTTCTTCTACTTCTTCTTCCTCTTCTTCTTCTTCTTCTTCTTCTACATCATATTCTTCTTATTCTTCTTCTTTTTCTTCCACTTTTTCTTCTTCTTCTTCTTCTTCTTCTTCTTCTTCTTCTTCTTCTTCTTCTTCTTCTTCTTCTTCTTTCTCTTCTTCTTCTTCTTCTTCTTCCTCTTCTCCTTCTTCGTCTTATTCCTCTTCTTCTTCTTCTCCTGGTCCTTCTTCGTCTTCCTCGACTTCTTCTTCTTCTTTTTCTTCTCCTTATTCTACCTCTTCTACTTCTTCTTTATCTACTCTATCATATTCTTCTTCTTCTTCCTATTCTTCTTCTTCTTCCCCTTCTACTTCTTCAACTTCTCTTCATCTTCTTCTTCATCATCTTCTTCTTCTTCTTCTTAGTCTTCTTCCTCTTCTTCTTTTTCTTCATCTACTTCTTCCTAAACTTCTTCTTCATCTTCTTCTTCTTATTCTTCTTCTTCCTCTTCTTTTTGTTGTACTTCTTCTTCTTATACTTGTTCTTCCTCTTCTTATTCTTCGTCTTCTTGTTCTTCTTCTTCTACTTCTACTATGATAACTTCTTCTTGTTACACTTCTTCTTCTACTTTTTCTTCTTCGTCATCATCTTCTTCGAGTTCTATTTCTTCTTGTTCTTCTGCTTCATCCTCTTCATCTTCTTCTTCTCCTTCTTCTTTTTCTTATTTTTTGTGTTCCTCTTCTTCTCCTTCCTCTTCTTCTTCTTCTTCATCTTTTTCTTCTTCTTCTTCTTCTGCTTGTTCTTCTTCTTGTTCTTCTTCTTCTTTTTCTTCTTCTTCTTCCACTTATTCTTCTTCTTTATCTTCTTGCTCTACTTCTTCTTCTTGTTCTTCATCTTTTTCATCATCTTCTTCATGTTCTTCTTCTTCTTCTTCTTCATCATCTTCTTCTTCTTCTTCTTCTTCCCCTTCTTTTTCATCTTCTTATTCTTCTTCTTCTCTTCTTCTTCTTCATCATCATCTTCTTCTTATTGTTATTATTCTTAATCTTCTACTTCTTCTTTATCTTCTACTTATTCTTCTTATTTGTCTTCTTCTTCTTCTTATACTTCTTCTTCTTATTCTTCTACCTCTACTTTATCTTCTTCTTCTTCTTCTTCTTCTTCTTCCTCTTCTTCTTCTTCTACCTCTCATTTTTCTTCTTCTACTTCTTCTTCTTCTTCTTCCACTTCTTCTTCCTCTTCATCTTCTTCTTTTTGCACTTCTTCTTCCTCTTCATCTTCTACTTCTTCTTCTTCTTCTTCCTTCCTCTTCTTCCCCCTCCTCCTCTCCTTCTTCTTCTTCTTCTTCTTCTTCTTCTTCTTCTTCTCCTACTTCTCCTTCTTCTTCTGATTCTTCTTCCTCTTCTTCTTCTTCCTCCACTTCTTCCTCTTCTTATTTTTCTTCTTCTTCTTCTTCTCCACCTCCTTCTTCTTCTTTTTCTTCTTCTTCATCCTCTTCCTCTTCCTTTTCATCTTCTTCTTTTTATTATTATTATTCTTCTTGTTCTTCTTCTTCCTCCACTTCTTCTCTGTCTTCTTTTTATTCTTCTTCTTCTTCTCATTCTTCTTATTTTTCTTCTACTTCGACTTCTTCTTTGTGCTCTTCTTCTTATTCTTTTTATACTTCTTCTTCTTCTTCTTCTTCTTCTTTTTCTTCTCCTTCTTTTACTTCTTCCTTTTCTTATTCTCCTTCATCCTCTTCCTCTTCATCTTCTTCTTCTACAGCTCACTCTTTTTTCTCTGTCTTCTTGTTCTTCTTCACCTACTCGTTCTTCTTCTTCTCCTTCTTCTACTTTTATTTCTTCTTGTTCTACGTTTTCTTCTTCTTCTTCTTCTTCTTCATTCTCTTCTTCTTCTTTTTCTTCTTCTTCTTTCTCATCATCTTTTTCTTCTTCATCTTCTTTTACTTGTCTTCTTCTTCTTATTCGTGTTCTTCTTCTTCTTCTCCACCCTCTTCTTCATCCTCTTCTTCTTCGACGTCTACTTCTTCTTCTTATTTTTCCTCTTCTTATTCTTCATTATCTTCATTTTCTTCTTTTTCTTCATCATCTTCTTCTTCTTTTTCTTCTTCTTCTTCTCCTTCTTATTCATCTTCTACTTCGGGTTTCTCCTCCTATTCTCGGTCCTCCTCTTCTTCTTCTTCTTCTTCTTCTTCTACTCTTCTTCTTCTTCTTCTTCTTCTTCTTCCTCTTCTTCTTCTTATTCTTCTTCTTCTTCATCTTCTTCTTCTTCTTTATCTTCTTCTTCTTCTTCTTTTTTACCTTGTTCTTCTTCTTCTTCCTAATCTTCTATTTCTTCTTCTTCTTCATCATCATCTTCTTCTTCTTCTTTCTCTTCTTCTTCTTCTTCTTCTTTTTCTTCTTCTTCTTATTTTTATTCTTCTTCTTCTTCTTCTTCCTCTTCTACTTCTTCTTCATCTTCTTCTTGTACTACTTCTTCTTCTACATCTTCCTTTTCTTCTTCTTCTTCCTCTTCTTCTTCTTCTTCTTCTTCATCTTCTTCTTCTTCTTCTATAATGGCTTCTTCTTCTTTTTCTTCTACTATTACTTCTTCTACTTCTTCTTTCTCTTCTCCTTCTTCTTCTTCTACTTCCTCTTCTTCTTCTTCTTATTCTTCTTCTTCCTCTTGATCTTTTTCTTTGTCTACTTCTTCTTCTTCTTCCTTTTCTTCTTCTTCCCCTTCTTCGTCTTCCCCTTCTTCTTTCTCTTCTTCTACTCCTTGCTCTTCTTCTTGTTCTTCTTCTTCATCGACTTCTTCTTCTTCTTCTCCTCCTTCTTCTCCGCTTTCTTCTTCCTCGTCTTCCTCTCCTTCATCTTTTTCTTCACCTTTTTCTTCTTCTTCTTCAACTTCTTCTTCTTCTTCTTCTTCTTCTTCCTCTTCCACTTCTTTTTCTTCTTCTTCTTCTTATTCTCCTAAGTCCTTTCCCTTTTTTCTTTCTTCTTCACCATCTTTTCGTTCTTCTTCTTCATCTTCTTCTTATTCTTTTTCTTCTCTGTCATCATCATTATCTTCTTCTTCTTCATCATCATCTACTTCTTCTTCCTCTGGTTCTTCTTCATCTTCTTCTTTTTCATCCTATTTTTCTTCCTCTTCTACTTCTTCTTCATCTTGTTTTTCTTCTTCTTATTCTTATTCTTAGTCTTCTTCTTCATCATCATCATCATCATTATCATATTCTTCTTCTTATTCTTCTTCTTCTCCTTCATCTTCTTCTTCTTCTTCTTCTTCTTCGTGCTCTTGTTCTCCTCATTCCTATTCTTCTTCTTCTTCTTCTTCTTCTCCATCTCCTTATCCTTCTTCTTCTTATTCATGTTCTTCTTCTTCTTTATCTTCCCGCTCTTCTTCTTTTTCATGTTCTTATTATCCTTCTTCTTCTTCTTCTTCTTCTTCTTCTTCTTCTTCCTCTTCTTCTTCTTCTTCTTCCTCTTTGTCGTTTTCTACTACTTCTTCAACCTTTTCTTCTTCTTATTCTTCAACATCTTCTTTTTCTTCATCCTCTTCTTTCAATTCTTCTTCTTCTTCGTAATCATCATCATTCTCTACTTCTTCTTCTTCTTCTTCTTCTACGTTTACTTTTTCTTCTAATTCTTCTCCACCTTCTTCTCTTTCTTCTTCTTCTTCTTCCTCTTCTCATTCTTATAATTCTTCTTCTTTTTCTTCTTCTTCCTCTTCCTACTTGTCCTCTTCTTCTTCTTTTTCTTTTTCTTGTTCTTCTTCTTCCTGTTTTTCTTCTTCGTCTTCTTGCTCCTCTTTTTCTTCTTCTTCTTTATCATCTTCTTCTTCTTCACCTTCTTCTTCTTCCACTTCTTCTTCTTCTACATCTTCTTGTCTTTTTCCACTTCTTTGTTCTTCTTCTTTTTCTACTTTTTCTTCTTCTTCTTCTTCTTTATCTTATTCTTCTACATCTTCTTCTTCTTCTTTGTCCTCTTCTTCTTCTCCTTCTTCTACTTTTTTTTCTTCTTTTTCTTCTTTTGTTTCCTCTTCCTCTTGCACTTCTTCTTCCTCTTCATCATCTTCTTCATCTTCTTCTTCTTCTTCCTCTCCTTCCTCTTCTTCATTATCTTCTTCTTCTTCTTCTTCTTCCTCTTCCTTTTCTTCTTCTTCTTTTTCTTCTTCATCATCTTCTTCTTCTTCTTCTTATTCCTCTGTTTTTCTTCTTCTTCCTCTTCTTCTTCATCTCCTCTGCCATCTTCTACTTCTTCTTCATCATCTTGTTCTTCTTCTTCTGCATCCCATTCTACCTTTTTTTCTTCTTCTTCATCATCATCTTCTTCTACTACTACTACTTCTTCTTCTTTATCCTCCGTCTATTTTTCTTCTACTTCCTCTTCTTCTTCATCTCCTCCTCCATCTTCTACTTCTTCATGATCTTATTTTTCTTCATCTTCATCCCATTCTTATTCTTCTTTTTCTTCTTCTTCATTTCCTTCTTCTTCCTCAACTTCATTATCTTCTTCTTCTTCTTCTTCTTTTTCTTCTTCTTTCTCTTCTCTTTCTTTTTTTTACTTCTTCTTCTTCTTCTTCTTCTCCTCCTCCTCCTCCTTCCTCTTCTTCTTCTTCCTCTTCTTCTTCTTCTTCTTCTTCTCCTTCTTTTTTCTCTTCTTCCTCTTCTTCTTCTTCTTCTTCTTCTTCTTCTTCTTCTCTTTCTTCTTCTTATTCCTCTTCTTCTTCTTCACCTACTTCTTCTTCGTCTTCCTCTTCTTCTTCTGTTTCTTCCTCTTCTACTTCTTCTTCATCATCTGCTCGATCATCTTCTTCTTATTATTCTTCTTCTTCTTCTTCTTCCTCTTCTACTTCTTCTTCTTCTTCTCTTCTTCTTCTTTTCTTCTTCTTCTTCTTCTTCTTCTTCTTTTTCTTGCTCTTCTTCTTCCTATGCATCTTCTTCATCTTCTTCTTCTTATTCTTCTTCTTCCTCTTCTTTTTGTTGTACTTCTTCTTCTTCTTATTCTTGTTCTTCTTCTTCTCATCCTTCTTCTTGTTCTTCTTCTTCATCTTCTTCTTCTTCTCTTTCCCTTCCCTTCTCCTCTTCTTCCTCCTCCTCCTCCTCTTCTTCTTCATCTTCTTCTTCTACTGCTTCTCCTTCTTCTTCTTCCTCTTCTTCTTGCTCTTCTTGCTCTTCTTCCTCTTCTTCTTGCTCTTCTTCCTCTTCTTCCTCTTCTTATTTTTCTTCTTCTTCTTCTTCTTCTTCTTCTCATCCTCCTCCTTCTTTTTCTTCTTCTTCTTCCTCTTCCTCTTCCACCTCATCTTCTTCTCTTTCATATTCTTCTTCTTCTTGTTCTTCTTCTTCCTTCACTTCTTTTCGGTCTTCTTTATATTCTTCTCCTTCGTCTTATTTGTCTTATTCTTCTTCTCATTCAACTATTTCTTCTTCTTCATTGTGCTCTTCCTCTTGTTCTTTTTATACTTCTTATTCTTCTTTTTCTTCTTCTTCATTTTCTTGTTCTTCTTCTTCATCATCTTCTTCTTCTTTTTATACTTCTTCCTTTTCTTCTTCTCCTTCTTCCTCTTCATCTTCTTCTACTTCTTCTATAGCTCTCTCTTGTTTCTCTTTTCCTTTTATTCTTCTTCTTCTTCTTCTATTTCTTCTTCTTCTTCTTCTTTTTCTTCTTCTCCTCCTTCTTCATTATCTTCTTCTTCTTCTTTTTCTTCATCTTCTTTCTCATCTTATTTTTCTTCTTGATCTTCTTCTCCTTTTCATCTTCTTCTTCTTCTTGTTCTTCTACTTCATCTCGATCCCCTTCTTCATCTCCTTCTTCTTCTTCTTCTACTTGTTCTTATTCTTCTTTTTCCTCTTCCTCTTCTTCATTATCTTCATTTTCTTCTTTTTCTTCATCTTCTTCTACTACTACTTCTTCGTCTTCTTCTACTTCTCCATCTTCTTCATCATCTTCTTCGTGTTTCTCTTCCTTTTCACCTTCCTCCTCTTCTTTTCTTCTTCTTCTTCTGCTTTTGCTTCGTCTTTTTTCTTCTTCTTCTTCTTATTCTTCTTATTCTCCTTCTTCATCTTCTTCTTCTTCATTATCTTCTTCTTCTTCTTCTTCTTCTTCTTCCTCATCTACTATTTCTTCTTCATCTTCATCATCATCATCTTCCTCTTCTTTTACTTCATCTTCTTCTTCCTCCTCTTCTTTTTCTTCTTCTTCTTCTCTTCTTCTACTTTATCTTCTTCTTCAACTTCTTCTTATTCTTATTATTATTATTCTTCTTCTTCTACATCCTTTTCAACTTCTTTTTCATCTTCTTCTTGTACTACTTTTTTTCTTCTTCTTCTACTAATACAACATCTTCTACTTGTTCTTCTTCACTTCCTTCTTCTACTTCTTCTACTCCTATTACTACTTCTTTTTCCTTTTCGTCTTCCTCTGCATCTTCTTCTTCTCCTTCTTCACCTTCCAGTTCTTCTTCCTCCACCTCCTTCTCTTCTCCTTCTTCTTCTCATTCCTCTCCTTCTTCATCTTCTTCTTCTTCTTCATCTTCTTCCACTTTTCCCTCTTCTTATTCTTCTTATTTTTCTTCTTCTTCTTCTCCTTTTTTCCACCTCCTCCTCCTTCTTATTATTATTATTATTATTCATCTTCTTCATCTTCTTCATCTTCTTCATCATCTTCTTCTTATTCTTCTTTTCTTCTTCTTCTTCTTCTTCTTCTTGTTCTACTTCTTCTTCATCATCATCATCTTCTTCTTCTTTTTCTTCTTCTTCTTCTACTTCTTGTTCTTCTTCTTCTTCTTCTTCTTCTTCTAGTTTTACTCCTTCTTCTTCTTCTTCTTCTTCTTCTTGTAGTTCTTCTTCTTCTTTTTCTTCTTCTTCTTCATTTTCCTCTAAATCTTCTACTTCTTCATCTTCTTCTTCTTCTTCTTCCTCTTCATCATCATCATCATCTTCTTGTACTTCTTCTTCCTCTTCTTCCTCTTATGCTCCTTCTTCTTCTCCTTTTTTTCTTCTTTTTCTTCTTCCACTTCCTCCTTTTCTTCTTCTTCCTACTCTTCTTCTTCTCCTTCTTCTTCTCCTTCTTACTCTTTCACTTCTTCTTCTTCTTCTTCTTCTTCTACTACTACTTCTTCTTTGTCCTCTTCTTCTTCATATTCTTCTACTTCTTGTTCTTCTTCATCTACTTCTTTGTCTTCTTCTTCTTCTTCTTCTTCTTCTTCTACATTTTCCTTTTCTACTTCTCCTTCTTCCTCATCTTCACCTTCACCTTCTTCTACATCTCGTTTTTCTTCCTCTTCTTCTACTTTTATTTCTTTTTTCTTTTCTCCTTCATCTTCTTCTTCCCTTTCTTCTTCTTCTTCTTCTTCTTCTACTTCTTCTTCTTCATCTTCTTTT